>JBBMJZ010028316.1:0-10314 GCA_037833815.1 Zingiber zerumbet
TTTTTTTATTAGAATAAAATTATAAATTTTAATAAGAATATTATAATTTTCTCTAAATATATAATTTAATTTTTAATTAATATTTAAATTTATAATTTATATTTATTAAGCTCATTTAGGTTCGATAAAAGTTTGAATAAGCTCGTGAACCATGAATATATTCGTTAAATAAAGTTCGAGCTTGACTTGATTATAAACAAGCCAAACTCAAGCATTCAAGAGTTCGACTCGGCTCCGCTCGATTAGACCCCAACTTTTACCTGCCTTGATCGACAATTGGACAAGTCATTTGCCGATCGGACATACTGATCGCCTGACGATCTAGCCGTAGCATTCTGCTCGAAGAAGTCATCTGCCGATCGGACTTTACCTACTTCGATCGGCAATTGTGACCCTCCACTCAACCATTATGGATGAGCCCGTTGATTTCCTGGCGTTGACCGCCGTGACTACGACCTCTATGTTGGCTGGTATCTCTGTCCTTTGATTTGTACTTGATGGGCCCTCCTTTATCATCGTATCATCATGGTTCTTATATATTGTCTTTTAGTTATCTTAGAACACCTGTGCTTTGTATTTTTTTTATTTTTTTTTACCAGGTATTCAAGTTTATACTGATTAATCCTCAGATGGATAATCCAGTTTCATATTTCGACGAACAAGTAAATCTAAAAAGTAAGATAGCTCCTGACATAACAGCCCTAACATCACTACAAAGCATCTTGTGCGTTGTAGATTACATATGATGTGTTTCGTTGACCAATTTTCTATGCAATAATCATGCTAGGTAGACTACTGTTACACGACTTTAAATCTTGGATATAATTGTCATTGGTTTTCTTGGGAAGTTTAAAATCATAGTAATATGGCAATGCTTAATTAGGTTGAAAAAAAACTGCAAATTAATACTAAATATAACTGTTGGAAAACCTCAAAATTGTGAGACAACATTAGAAAGAAGTGAGACAAAAACAGACTAGAAAATGCATCAAATTTCTTCCTCGAAAATCTTGTCTTGCCTGTCTAGGGAACCTTGGAGTATTTCATTGTTGCCAAAAGCAAAAATCAGGAAATAGGTAGTGCTTTGATGCACAGAATTGTTGCATAAAAGGAACCAAAAGATGCAAAATAAGTATCATTGGTCGACCTCTTGTGTTATTTGTTTTATTTTTTTTTTAATTCAGGTATTCAACTCTTTAAAACTTACTTTAACATGAGGAAAAGTTGCCCATGTAACGTTCTTGATTATCGATTATAGTAAAAAAAGACTTAGGGTTTCAGTAAAATCGAGTTAATCTATTGCATAGAGAAAGGTAGAGACATCAGGAACCTTTTTTGAAATACAATTTTCAATTATATCTGAGTTTAATGTAACAGAATACCATTTAGCTGTTATGTTTAATTGCCATTGTGAATGTCAAAGTGCTTCGAGTAAAAGAATCTTAACTAAATTTTACTTTGATTGGGATAACTAGCTTATTTGGTAAGAGCCTTCCTTTATTGCACAGAGAATTCAGTTTAAATTATGTCTTCATCACCCAAGTGATGCTTTTTTGCCCTTTCTGTTTCCCTAAAAAGGGCCTTCTTCTGTGGGCTTCTCCGAGTTCACTTTCTTAGTTTGTCGATATGTAATTAAATACCTGAAAGTTGGCAGTTGCATCTAGCCTTGGAGAAATTGGTGTTAAGTTTGAATTTCTTCGGTTTATGTCTTGTTGAAATCATTCTACAGGTGACAGACGTGGATTCTCAACTGGAAACAGAGATTCTCCATAATAGCCGGCATGGTTCGTGGTCTTTCTTACTTGCATCAGGAATTCCACATTTGTATCATACACCGTGATATAAAATGTAGCAACATGTTGCTCGATGCTGATTTCCAGCTCAGAATTGCAGACCTTCTGCCAGACGACAAGAGTCACCTCTGCACTAGATTCACTGGCACTTTGCAAGTCTCTACAGAATTCAATTCCCATGCAGTCATTTATTTTTCACAGTGAATGCTGACATGTTTGTTTCCTCGATAATGTATTAACACAATATCTGTAACTAGTTGTTTCAAATTCTCAACACTGTTGTATCATGTAGGGGATCGATATTCAGCACCTGGGTATGCAATCATGGGCAACTTTCTGAGAAGGCTGATACATTATACATACTGCTATGGAGTTGTTCTCTAAATAATAAGTGGCCGGAAAAGCAACGATGTAAAACTTGAACCTGTCACTCAGTATCTCCTTGAATGGGTAATCACAATAACCCTTATGCAATCTCCAGTTTGAACTCCAAACAGTTGCTTGTAACAACTTGCAACATCAATTAGATGGCAAGATTCATATGTTCATTTATATCATCTTGTGTTTTGATTCTCTTTGTCTACCTTTTCCAAGACAGGCTTGGAAATTATATGAACGCGATCAATTGATTGAGCTAGTGGACAAAACCTTAGATCCTAGTGAATTTTCTCTAGAGGAAGTGAAAATGATGTTAAAATAGCTCCTCTGCACACAATCTGCTGCTGTTGCTGCAAGGCCGACCATGTCTGAGATTGTTGTATGTTGCTGAGCCAAGTTGATAATACTCTTCAGCTGACAAGACCAACCTTCATAGATGCCACAAACACAGTTCGTGGAGGTACATCCTACTCCACCTGCTCCTTGATGTTCCACGACAAGTTATATTCTGTGAAGTAAACCATATTTTTTTACAATCTGCAGTATATTTAACATTGAATAGTATATGTTTTAAGTGAGCTAAGAACTGGATAATCATGATTGTGGTTTCCTGAGAAAGGTAACGTTAAGAAGTGATAGTATCAATATAGTTAACATGATTCTGATTCTATCAGTTTCCAACAGTATCAATATAGATGTTGAATTTGTGGATGACTAGAATAAGACTATCACTGATGCTGACAGATATATCGATCAATACAAATGCAATAACTCCAGAGAAATATTGAACCACAATATTTTTTGCTTTGGCTTCTAGTTCTAGGATGAATCATTATAACTACAATAAATTTCTACTACTGTCAAATAAAATAGTTGAACCAGTGATCTTGAAGAAGAATATTAATCATAAATGTAAAGCAGATTGACCAAATTGGTGCAATTCTTATGATTTTATTTTGTTTTGTTGCACATAAATGATACAAAAGGAAAGATAGAGGAAATCTCGACAACTAAGCATTCCGTAAGATATCAAATGAAGCCAACAGAGCACAACAGTGTACAGATTTGGACCCTGTTCCTTTTTTCCAAGGCATTGTGGCCATGTGGGGCACCCTTTGCTTGTTAGGACAAACTGACCACTTGCAGGGCACTGTGTCAGCTCTCTTTCTCTCTCCCTCCCTCTCCATTTATGAATATTAATGAACTGGAATTACAGGAATTACAGGGAGGAAAATCTATATATAATCGATGAACAACTTTATTAATGAACTTTTTCACAGGCTTTATCCTCGAGTACGAGTACACTGAGCTCCATAGTGTTAAATACAGATGACCAATCCTGATTTGCAATTAAATTCAATCAAGAAATAGCCAAATTAATTATAGCAATTTTGTCATCCTCCGTGCCGAATTAGTGACGTTCAGATTAAAAAAACAGCACACTTGTAGGGTAGAAGCAAAATGGAGATTAAATAAATATTTACTTTTTCGTAAAATCCACGTCACAAAAAATTCTAGTTTAATCACCTTTCAGGGGTGTTGCTGTTCATAGTTTAGTTTAATCATTCTGACTAAAGAAAATTTGATTCGGCATTAATCACCCAGATTATCGATCCAATCCACCCAGCGTTGATGACCAAAGATGCTGTTGCTCATTATTCTTTAATCATTAAATATATACTTGTTTTATTTATGTTCCAAAAAGAAAGGAGAGGTGATTTGAGATATCATTATTTAGGACAAAGAAACAACGTATAGTAGAGAAAAGTAAGAAGAAAAAAATACTACCGCCTTTTATTATTTTATTTTTTGAAAGAAAAAAAAAACTGTTGTACTACCAATTAATTTTTTGTTTGTTCTTGCATCAATTTGTATTGAATGAGTTAATGATAAACTTCACCTAAAGGTAGGGGGACTAATCGACAAGAGAAATAGTGGGGGGAAATCTTTTCTTTTCTAGGCTCCTAGATTATGAATGTAAAGCTATGGGGCCAACAAATCAACTCAAATCTCGTAGGAGAGCAACTTGTCCTGAGTTTGTTCTAAAGTATATCCGAGAATGAAAATCATTTTTAAGGAATCATAGTCAAAATGATTCAACTTGAGATACCTTTGATCCGAATCAACTCGAAATTCAAACCAAGGGAGAGGCCAACTCAGGAACTCATTGATAGAAGATCAAGTGCAGTTGATTCTCAGCTGGAGTTGTATGATCAAGTGCACTTGTTTGATCGGGGTTTTCATTTCCTAGTTAAAAAATCCTAGCACACAACAGACAGAACTAAGTGCCTTTATTAGTGATGTAATCCTCAATTACTATCTTTGGCTTTGCTTAATTATTCGCGTTATGTATGAGTCGGAAGGCATAAGGGGGCACTTTTGAAATGGCAGATTTGATCTGATTGATGTCACCTGAAATCCTGCCTGAGTCGATCTGATCTTAAAGCAAGATCTGCACTGTGACAGTAATCTACCCTTCTTAGGTGCCTATCGCAGTCTCCTAGAGATGCATTAAAAGTAGGTAGTCAATATTCTGAAATACTTCAAAATATTACCTGAAAGAATTTTCTGAAAAATGAGGGGAAAGGAAAGTTAAATAGAATCAAGCCATAAACATCATTAATGAGGACAAGAGGAAAGGAAAGGGCCTTCCACAGTTGACAATAACATGGAAATGTTTTGTTGGTTGAAACAGCAGTTCAAGGACCACCCACAGAAGGTTTAGAAGTTTTATTCTTTGGTCCAAGACAAAAGGCTAGTTCTCATCACGTTTATGAAGAAAGGGAGAAAAGTGGTGAAAAGATAGCCTGCTCTTTATGTACAGATCATGTTAATAGGAGAGGATTCACTGAGCCATCTGGTTCTGGTCTCAGAAAAGGAAGAAGAGAACTTTTCTTGAGAAAATAAAACAGTGCAGTGCAGTATACAGTAGGCAAGCTTTTGGGTTGGTCCCATATGCTGACTCAGCAGCTAGAATTGCAAGGACATGGCTATATTGTGAGGGAAGATTGTCTAAAGGAATTTAGAGCCTGCAAAATTTGATTTTTGAAGATTATGAAATGAACTTGATGTTGACAATTTTGCTACCCGACCATTTATTTTAAGCCCAATGAGAGCTTCATTTGAACATCTTTTAGCAAAGGCAGTAAGCCTATTGCTGTCAGTGACTTCATATACCAACAAATTTAATGAGATATTAAAGAGATGAATGCATGCTTGCAAGATTGATAAACGCATGTCTTTATCTCACTGCCTGCATCTTAATTATTTTAACTTTAGATCATAAAATAAGTTCAACAAGATCCTAAATCTTTTCTCGAAAGGAACCTAATCAAAATCTAGTTAGGGATAGCTACCTCAACAGACATCACACCCTTTAGTTACCTCATGCCAACAATTGGCATCCCCTTCAGCTTTCCTTGATATGTGAACACATCAAAGTTTTTGAGTATTCTTCATATTTAAATCTGAAAGAAACAATAATAATAAGATCAGGCTCAATTCAATCTTAGATAAAGAAAAATGTCAAACAGAAAGAGCAACCAATTTCTATTTGCAAATTGAATTTGTTATTTATATTTGTTAAGGTCAACTCCAATTAAATTAGAAGATTAAAAAGATACAGTCGTAGAACTCATGGACTGTGCTTTCTTACAGTATTAAAAAAAGTCGAGTTAAAAGCCAGTAGTTCTAGAGCTTAATCTGTTAAATGAATGCAATTAAGATATAAATCTTGCCCCAATAGCAATTGATTACAAGGACTCTGCAAGGAAAGCAATGGCTGTCGCAAAGTTCTCAGTTTCCAGCCATACAATCTATGGACATCTTCTTGGATGAGTGGTGGCCAATCATCATCACTGTCGCTGGATGGGGACCCTGCCACTAATCTACTCAGAACAGTACACTGCAAAAGATTTGCTTCCTGTGCAATCTAAACCATCTAACTAAGTGGCCCAGGTCAACAGAAACAGGAGGAATCACAGACCAAAGAAGGTTACACTTTAAAGTCTGAATCCATCACTGTGGTGACAGCCAGCACGCTAACCTGTGCTGCTGTGCAGGTGGATGAGAACAAGCATAAGGGTAGTGATGAAATATATTTTACAACAAAACCTTTACCTTCGTTAGAAGTCTGTCCTAATACTGTCCCTCTATTATGTTTGCAGGAGGAAGAAAGAACCCAATAAGGGGAAATGAGACGTTGATCTTAGTAAATGGGAGGTCAGGAGGTTCACATGCTTCCTTCTTCCTGGATTTGGGGCCCCATTAGATTCTGTACAAGGACCTAGAACTCTCTTGCCCCACAGCAGAGTAAGATCTATCCTCTTTCCCTTTTCATTGAAAAGATTGTTTGGTTCTTGTCTCCCTTCTTGCTCATATATATTTTTTTACTGTGGGCCTCTTCCATCTTCATCTTCTCATTGTTTTAAGGAGCTAGAGAGATACTTTTGTGCTATGCTCATTATCTTGCATCCTACCCAGTTGCTGATTGCCTCTCCTTTCCTGTTCAATATCTTTCTCATATACCTTTAACCTTTCTCTCTGATACTCTCCTTTTGTCTAGAACTTATCTTGTTTTTTTCTCTTTAACTTATAGCACATTAGTTTTTGCTGTTCATCACCTGATATATAAGCGTGATCATAATCTTCTCACTAGACACGCAAACTAAGCTTCTCTACTGCAAAATCACTCCTTTTGCAGTTGAAACAGTGGCTAAGAAGAAGCAGAGCAATGGTTTTTTTGCTTTCTAAAGAATGCCATGCAATCCATTAGATTCCACTCCAATTGAGGTCCCAAGTTTTCATAATCAGCTTGAGCAAGTTGTTCTCTATGGAGTTTGCTTTCATCTTCACTAAGATCAATATTCTCATCATCATATTGGCAATTTGTTCTCCATGCAAGTTCATCCAGAGTCCAATGGACTTTGGTTCCTCAAGCCTTCTCCAAACCACCAACACATCATCCATAGACTTTGGAAGAATTATATTCAGCCCTCCCTCTGCAGTTCTGAGGCCTCAATCCACAGACGACATCTCACGTCTCCTCACCTTCCTCTCTGCTTCATCCTTCAGCAAAGTAACAGTTGCAGCAAGAGGAGCTGGGCACTCTATCCATGCGCAATCTCAAGCCCTTGATGGAATTGTCATAGAAATGGACTCTCTCCCTTCTGACATTCACATTCACAAGAAATTAGATGATGAGCATGGCTTCTCTTATGCTGATGTTAGTGGTGGTGCTCTCTGGGTGGAGCTTTTAGAGGAAAGCTTAAAGTTTGGATTGGCTCCAAGGTCTTGGACCGACTACCTTTACCTCAGCATTGGAGGGACTCTCTCCAATGGTGGCATCAGTGGCCAAACCTTCAAGTATGGACCTCAAATCAGCAATGTTCTTGAACTAGATGTGGTGACAGGTAACTTGAAATGGAAAAAAAAAAAAGGAATTAAACAACAACAACAATTCTATTACCTTTTTTCCTCTGATGTGCTTCATTTGATAATAAACTCGGATTCTAACAGGAAAGGGAGACTTGATAACATGCTCACCCACCAAAAGTTCAGAGCTTTTCTTTGCAGTTCTTGGTGGGTTAGGCCAGTTTGGGATCATAACAAGGGCAAGAATCCTACTCCAGGACGCTCCAGAGAAAGTAATTCTGAATCGCAATTTTCTTTTTCAAAGCATCAATCAAGTTGTTGACGCGCCTGTGAAATTGACTTTTGTCATAACTTTAGGTGAAATGGTTCAGAGCCTTTTATGATGATTTTGACATCTTCATCAAGGACCAAGAGCTGTTGGTTTCAATGCCAGATTTGGTTGACTATCTTGAAGGGTTCGTAGTTCCAAATGAAGAATCACTTCTCAGCTCCTCCATTGCCTTCCCTGCTCCTCTTCATTCAGTACCATCATTTCACTTGTCCAACGTCTACTACTGCATCGAGTTTGCTGTTCATGATTTCCAAGTTGAACCCTCCGTTGTAGAACAAGTAAGTAATTCTAGCTTCTAGCATCATAAGAACCAATTCTTCCATCAAAATCAACAAAGCTGCAATTTTTATTGCCATTACAGAACGTGGAGAAAATAACCACACAGATGAGCTACCTGCAACCCTATATTTACAGCGTGGAGGTATCCTACTTCGATTTCCTAAACAGGGTTAGGATGGAAGAGATGAGCTTGAGGGCTAGGGGGCTCTGGGAAGTTCCCCACCCATGGCTCAACATGTTTGTGCCCAAATTCGGAATCAAAGAGTTCAAGGACCTATTGATGGACAACATGTCACTAAATCAATTCAAAGGCCCAATCCTCATTTACCCTATTCTCAAGAACAAGTAAGAGTGACAAAAAAAAATGCGTTTTTTCTTCCCTCGAGTTCTGAAACTAAGAACTGCAAACTGTAGATGGGACACAAACACATCGGCGGTGTTACCTGATACGGAGGACCTGATATACATCGTCGGGGTGCTTCAGTCCGCCGCTCCGGCGAGCTGCTCCGCCGAGTGCCTCGCCGGCATCGTCCGCCGAAACCGCCGGATAGTGCGGGCTGCCTCCTCCGAGCGGATTGGGGCGAAGCAGTACCTGGCGCAGCAACCTTCGCTGCTCCATTGGCGCAGCCACTTCGGCGGGGAATGGAACCGGTTCGTGGCGCGGAAGGCCCGGTTCGATCCGCTTGCTATATTGGGTCCGGGCCAAGGGATCTTTCCGAGAGTGCGACTGCATGGAGCTGATCCTACGTGGCAGTAGGTAACTAGGTATTTCTACAAATCTGTAATAATTCCGAATTTTAAAGCACGTCTTGATGCTAATGATCCGCCAAGTCAGAAATTTTGATTTAATTTTCGATCAAAAGAATTGATGAAATGTTTAATTGAATGAACTTGGTCTCTTAATTATACAGTTAATTGTATTATACAGTTAGTAAACTGTACAAAATTTAAAATTGATTTTTCATATTTATATAGTATTAAACAGTTTGAAGATTAATTAGTTTAATAGTAGAAATGTTAGTATTTTCTTTATTTATTTATTGTTATGTCGTCCGGGCTATTTATTAATGGGCCGGCCCAATTAACCATTCGAGTTCCGGAGAAGCGAGAGCTGGCCACGTCAACGATTGAGTATTTATTGAGCGGTTCACCCGTGATTGGATTTAAACGTGGGGGCTTGTGTTTGTTTTTTTTTTTTTTTTGTCTTGAATTTCGTCTCAATCTAGATAGATGAAGAAAGAAATTCCGGAATCCAGAAACGAAAACGTACGTTTTCTGAACCTAATTTAGAGGGCTGCCCCGTCTCGTCCCTTTCGACGCCGATGGCCTCCGTCTCCTCTGTCCTCCTCTTCACTGTCGCCGCTGCCCTTCTCTACGCCGTCACCGCTTTACTGTCGAAGTTCATAGCCGCCTGGCCTGAGGCCCCCTTTGAGTTCCCTTCCTACTCGTCCGCCACTTTCCATGAACAGCTTCCTCCAGATCTCCTCCGGTGCCTCTTCCAGGGAGCCTACCATACATTTTGGATCTTTTTTCTGAACAGCACGTGGGGTTTCCTCTTCGCTACTTTCATGATCCTTTTAGGTGTTGTCTGCTGCGCCTTCATCGGCGTCTTCCTTCGGTTTGTCTACCGTCCCAGCCTCGACGCCCTCTCCGATGCAAATCGAAGCCCCGAGAAGACAGGACACGTCATGATCCCGACGATGGACGTGGAATCTGCCCCTGCCAAAGTAGGGTAGGATGGAAATTAGTGTTTGGGGGCACTGAATAAATATATTGGTAAAGAAACAGCTCCTCCCCTGCCATTTATATGATCCCGTACTGCTTGTTTGATGTTCACATGATCTTCGATTATTTAGGCTTAAAAATCCGACTTTTGCTTGATTAGGAAACATTTAAAGGGACATAATGTTCATGCATTCTTTGTTCTTTCTGCTCGTTTCTTATGATCTTAAAGGGGTTGTATCAGGATGACTGAGTCCAGGCAAACGAAATGTATGACTCGAGTGTCAACTTTGGTTCGATCACGAATCCGAACACCTGTGCAGGTTTAATTCTTGTCTTGTACTTGAAAGTCACTTGGTTCCATGCGAATTCTGGAGTTTCATTTGGCTTCCTACGGCATCACCTCGAAGATGGTAACGACTCTAGTTATGGAGATTT
>JBBMJZ010028334.1:0-10313 GCA_037833815.1 Zingiber zerumbet
TATCTAGTCGGCCCGTCGACCTAGATGGATTTCATACCAACTATCTGGTAGGCCCGTCAATCTAGTTAGATTTCGTACTAGCTATTCGGTCGGACTATCGACCTAGCTAGATTTCATACCAGCTATCTGGTCGGCCCGTCGACCTAGCTGGATTTCTTGCACACTCAATGAAGTGGTTAGATCACGACAGAATCTAACTTAACTTGTCATTTATCAAAACTCAGGTTAGACCGTTAGTGCGAACCACACCAACATCTTTGAGGTTGAGTTTGCTTGCTAATTTGTTGAAATGTTGTCTGGATAATGACTTAGTAAATATATCAGATCTTCAGTAGAAATATAAGAGACAGATAACCGCTGAGTTGCCACATGTTCACGAACAAAATGAAAATCAATTTCCACATGTTTTGTACGAGCATGAAAGATTGAATTTGCTGTGAGATATGCTGTTCCAATGTTATCACACTAAATTTTTGGTGCAATATTTAATGCAAGATGAAGTTCAGAGATAAGTGATTGAAGCAAAATAATTTCTGATGTTGTATTTGCTATAGCTTTATATTCTGCCTCAGTGCATGAATGAGATATCATAAGTTTCTTCAGGAGAACTTGCCCAATCCGCATCACTATATGCATGTAAATCTTGAAACGATTAGAGATATAAAAAAAAGACCATGTAGGATAGTACCTTTAAGATAGAGAAGTATTCTTTTTGCATTGTCCCAATTTTGTTCATTTGGAGCATGCATGAATTGACAAGCATGATTTATCGCAAAAGTAATATCAGGGCATGTGATAGTGACATATTGTAAGGCTTCAACAATATTTTAATAAATCTGTGGATCATATAGAGCAGGAGAAGATGAAGTTGGAGAGTTGTTTATAGCAATTGGTGTAGAGATTGGACGTGCTTCATCCATTTTGGTTCTTTAAAAAAGTCCAGTAATGTATTTTCTCTAAGAGAGAAGATAGTCATCCTCATGTGGAATAAGCTCAATACTAAGGAAAAAAAATAAGCAATACCCAAATCTCGAGTAGGAAATTCTTGATTGAGAAGACTTAATAAAGTTGTGATACCTTTGTGATCATTATCGGTTATCAGAATGTCATCCACATAAATAAAAAAAATATCATAGATCCATCATTATATTTGTGAAATAGAGATGAGTTAATCTTTGATCTAGAAAATCCTTGAACTTGTAACCAATTAGATAGTCGATGAAACCATGCACGAGGAGCTTGTCGAAGATCATATAAGGATTTCTTAAGTTGGCAAACATGAGATGGAAATTGTGGATGAATGAACTCAGGTGGTTGCTCCATAAATATAGTTTCCTCAAGATGACCATGGAGAAATGCATTTGAAATGTCCAATTGTCGTACAAGCCAATTAGAACTAACAGCTATTAATAATAATAGTCTGATAGATGTAATTTTGATGATTGGGCTAAAAGTGTCATTAAAGTCAATACTTGGTTGTTAACTAAATCCTTTAGCTACAAGTCGAGTTTTATGCCATTCAAGAGAACCATCAGCTTGATGCTTAAGACGAAATACCCATTTAGAGCTCATAACATTCATTGAGTGCGCGGAACTAGACTCCATGTTCCATTGTGAAGAAGTGCATCAAATTCTGTAGCCATTGAACTACGCTAGTTTGGATCCTTGTTTGTTTGTGTAAAACAAGTTGGTTCAATAGATTTTGAAGAGACCACTAGAGCTCATGGAAGGGGATATCGAGTTTCATTTGGTGGGCAATGCTCATAAATGCTACTAATGGGAAGCATGCGACGAGGAGCATTATCATCTGAATCACTTGTTGATGATGACGAGGAAGTAGGCTGACATGATGATGTAGATGACGGACTTGCATTATCTGAGGATCTAGAACTAGAGAGCATATTATCTTCGATCGGCGAGGCTTCCAAGATTGGAGCAGCAACCTGAGGTGATTTTGATGATATAGGAGAGTTATTAGAGAGCTCCGGAGCAGGACCTAGGATGACATCACTTCTGATAATATTAGATGGCATTAAGAAGGTCTCACTTGTATTTGGAGGAGAAATTGAAGAAGTTACCAAAAAAGAGAATAGAGACTCATCAAAAGTAACATGTCGTGAAATATAAATTCATCCTGTTGGTATATGCAAGCAACGATAACCATGGTGCAAATTGCTATAACTAAGAAAACACATTGTGGTGAACAAGAGTCAAGTTGTGTTTAGAATAGGGGCGTAACCATGGATCACATGCACAACCAAAAATTCGAAGGAAAGTGTAATCAGGGTTTTGATTATAAAGTTTTTCAAAAGGATACTTATGATTGAGCAATGGAGTAGGAAGTTGATTTATGAGATATACTGCAGTGCTAACAACTTCATCCCAAAATTTGCATGGAATCGATGCATGATGAAGAAGAGCTACGGTAGTTTCAACTATATGTCATGTTTTCTCTCATCATAGCCATTTTGTTCTGGAGTGTGAGGATAAAAAATTCGATGAAAAATTCCACAAGAGACAAGATGACAATGGAGAGCTTGATATTTGCCTCTCCAATCAGAATGAAAAGAAAGTATTTATGATTAAAATATCGTTCAACTTGAATTTAAAAATTATAGAATATATCAAATAAATCAAATTTTCTTCTAATAGGATAGAGCCAAGTATATTTACTAAAATGATCAATGAATATAACATAATATTGAAAACCTTGATTAGACAAAATAGTTGCAGGCCCCAAATATCTGAATGAATTATTTCAAGTGGAAAATTAGAAACATGATCTGATGAAGAGAAAGGTAGCTTATGACTTTTAGATTTCATGCAGGTCCTACATGAATGAGATGGAGAGGAGGTAATAGAAGTAGGTAAACCATACCTATTGATAATTGATTGAATAATATGAAGGGAAGGATGACCAAGTCAAGCATGCCAAGCTGGTTTATTTGTGCGTTCGCCAACAAAAGCTTTGATTGAAGAACTCTGAAGATAGTAGAAATAATTTTTGATTCTCCCATAAAACACAATAGCATTTGTTCCTCTATCCTTTATAAGATAATGATTATGATGAAACTAAAAAATGACATTGTTATCAAGACAAAACTGATGTGTAGAAAGTAAATTTTTAGTGATAGATGGAACATGAAAGACATTGTGCATGTAAAAAGTTCGATTAGATAAATGAATATATGTGTTTCCAAGTTAGCAATTTGCAGACCTAAACCATCGCCTACTTGAACCGTATCTGAGCCATAATATGACATTACATCTGTAAGGATATTATAATCTGATGTGACATGATGAGTTTCTCTAGTATCAATATACCAATCAGTAGATACAAACTTTGGGGTTTTACCATAAGTAAGCACAGATGAGAGGACTTTAGGATATACTTGTGAAATAGATGATTGTCTTGAGGCTGTAGGACCACTAATAAAATTTGAGTCAAATAGACTAGGATATTGAATACTAAAATGTCCAATTCCGAGACAAATTTGATATTTTACCTAAGACCAATCAAGTCTTTTAGGGCATATATTTCCAGTATGACCAATGATGTGACAAATCTAACATTCATCTGAACTTTGCTTTTGGCCTCTTTGATGTCGTCAAGTATTTGACATCTAAAGTAAAAAATAACTTGTCTGGTGGCAGTGGAGAAAAACCACAGAGACAGAAAAAATAGAGATTAAGGAAGAGAAAAGAGAAGCAAAGGGGTTGGCGATGGAAGAAAATAAGTATTTTTCCTTTATTTTGGAAAACAGAGAAGAACAAGAAAATTAAAACACGTAGGAGAGAAGAAGATGCCTGAGGGAAAAAAAAATTTGTCGTTTATTGGACCTTCGCCTCAAGAAATTGAGGGAAGATAAAAAAGAGATGACTCTGATACCATGTAAGAAAAAGAATAGGGAGAGAACAAGAAATAATATGAGAGTAATAAAATCTATTGTTCATTGATATTTACCCTAAGAACAATACAGTATATAATGTTCAAAAAGTACTTGGTCGATTGACCAATTGATAAATAACAAAATTATTCTAAGAATAATTCTGAGAATTATTCTAATAATTATAACAAAATTATTAGAATAATCTAAATACTAATATGATTTAATTTAGTAATTTGATCTGGTCAATTTTGATAATTCTCTTTTATCTCTTTTAACGATGACTCTAACTCCCCACATTTGTAACTCTCGTAGCTATTGAAAATTAGAAGATGCAGGGGCAGTGTTTGATGGAATTCTTGAGAAGAATTTTATGGTTGATATCAGAGAGTGAGAGGATATCTGTTGTTGATGGAGATTGGAGCTACTATGAAGGATGAAAGGCGTTGAGTTCAACCCAACGATATACTTTCAAACATATGCTACTAAAACTCTCTTTTATCATCAATGACATTCAGAATTTTTTCTTCATCAAGGGCACCCATTTATGTTCTAATGGTCTCAATGTTTTTTATCTTAATGGCCAAGGATTGGAGGCAACTGCATATCTCAGATAGCTAGGACTTCTTCCTCAACCCCCTTTATAATCCTTTCAAATTATTGATTTACTAATCTGCATCGAAATTATTTTTTATTTGTCACCAATTTACTTCTGAAAAACCAAGAATAGAGCTTAATTAGATGCTATCATGTCTTGCTTCAAGTTGGATCACATTGTTGGCCAGAATTTGTTTCCTGTTGAATAACTCGGAAGTCTCAAAGAATCCACGCTGGCAAGATAAGTCATTTATTTTGCATTACCTCATTTATCTTTTGTAACACCATCACTCGATAATTGATATACTTAGTGGATGAAATATTTTTCTTAACTATGCTCGAGTCAATATAAACATATCTAATATTATTATCTTCTCACCAAGCTATTGGGTATGTTCTTAGCATAGTACTTGAATTACTCCCTATGCCTTTCGCTTACATTAACCTAGAGAAGCCTAAAGTTAAAACCATTGTTGATCTTTATATCTAGCTTGGAAGATGCATGAAAATCATAGTCAAAATTCTTGCATTGCTATTTCTTCTCGGTGATACAGGCCCTGATACTACACTTTCTTTCTTACAAAAAAGAGTTAGTCCAGACAACCAAAATATGTTTATCCTATAAAACAAATTAAAGTTAGTGCAATACAATAAGATAGTTGCATTAATCAAATTCTGTCTCTCCAAGACCAGGTCTCAGCTTAAGTTTTCCAAATGGACTTAAGCTGGACTGACGCCTACTGTTCCCTCTACCGGGAACACGTCCTCACTGAATATCTCCTCCAGTTGCTTACCTTTTATTTACCAACTATAGTCGCTTGACTTATCTTTGATCCACCAGGTCTTCCCACCAGTTGTCAAGTTCATAAACTCAACTAGACTTCGATCGGTTGTCAAGTCTTGCAGACCCAACCAGACTTCACGTCAGATATCGAGTCCCACGAACCTATCTGGACTTCGCACCAATTATCGAGTCCCACAGATTTAGCTAGATTTCGGCCTGGTGTCACGTCCTCTACACCTGTCAACTCCTGCACACTTGGTAAAATAATTAGATCACAAACACTCTAACTTTAATTCACTTGTCATTTATCAAAACATGAGTTAGATCATTAATGCAACTTGCATCAACAATCCCCTCCTTTTTGATGCAATGAGAACATGAGTTAAAGTTAGAAAAAAAATATTGAAAGATGATATCCACAATGCAAATAAATGATCTAAGTTAGTTTTGAATTTGATTTACTTGATCAAATTTGTTTGTTCTTTTTCTACATTAACCCTTACCCTCCCCCTTTGACATTCATAAAAAAAAACTAAGGTAAAATAAAGACAAACATAATATGGGATAAGTAATGTCAGACATAAATGTAGAAACATAACTGAAGGTATACACTTTGTATGTATTGGACTTAGGGAGAGATTTGAACAAGGGTTTAGTTTAGCAGAAAGTAAATTTGCAAATATTTTTTAAGCACATTTTCTAAGTAAAGCTTTGTTAAAATTGTGTTCCAAGTAAGGCTTTGTCAAAGAATTTTCCATGTAAACTTCTTCAAAATTTGAGTAATCTTTTTTCAAAAATTTCTAAGTAAACTTTTTCAAGGATTTAAGGATTATCAAAAATAATTGTAAGGAAAAATTTTCTAAGTAATATTTGCAAAGGAACGATATTTTAGTAAATATTTTTCAACAATTTTTGAAGTAAAGATTTTCATAGTAAAAAAAATTTGCTAAGCAAGATTTTCAAAAAAAAAATTTTAAGAAAGATTGTCAAAGTAATTTTAAAGAAAAACTTTCTAAGCAAGTTTTTCAATGTAATTTTAAAGAAAAATTTTCTAATAAAAATTTTCAAAGTAATTTTAAAGAAAATTTCTTTAATCAAAATGTTTAAAAATAATTAGGTAAAAATTTCCAAAAATAATTTTAGTAAATGTTTTTTTTTTAATTTTCATGTAAGAAATAATTTTTTTTTTTAATTTTCAGGTAAGAAATATTTTCAAAATAATTTTAAGAGTATGGAGTGAAAATAATTTTCTATGTTTTAAAAATGATCTAATTTTTTTTTAAAAAAATTCAAAATTATATATTTTTCAAGCTAAATAGTTTTTCAAGATGTTTTCTAGGTAAAACTTTTTTTTTAAAAAAAAAATCTCAAGAAATATTTTAGAATTTTTGACAAATTATTTGAAATTAGATCTTCCCTCTGAATCTATATCTTTATTTAAAAAATAATCGTTCAATTATCAATATCTTTAGTACATGTCTAACCGTTAGTTATTAACTATCTAACAAAAGATACTAGTGCTCACTTGGTTTGTCAAGTTAAGCAAAATTTGATTCAGTTTATTGTTTATTAAGAAGGATTTGTCAACTTGATCACTATATTTTGGTATTTTTCGCCTAGACTTATGTTGATGCATTGATACAAGCATCTAAAGTCCAGGCAGCAGGCCTATGCATCTCACGTCATTCTAAGTTTTTGAATACACAATCAAGGAAGAACCAGTGTGTTTGTGAGATGCTCATTTCCTAAATCTATAGGATCATACTTTCTATAGGTTCGATCTAGACTAAGGCCAAAATAATTTTTGCAACACTAGAGAAATGAAATTTTCTAAATAGTTTTGTCCACTGAACTTAGTACAAAATTTTGATCTAACCAGCTATGATTTGTAAGGAGTAGCTTCAGTTAGTTTCATTAAGCCAAATGTACCAGGTTGAAGTCATATCTTCATAGACATACAGAGACAGAGCTTCCCTAACCTACTATTATCCAAAACTTCTCTAGTATTGTTTGTCAAGTTAAACTTTTGTGTCTAATTAACTAGTCCTAATTACCCAGCTGGGTAAATTATTATTTTGGAGATGCTAACTAATTTAGAGTCTCCCCCCTGAATTATTGAACTTGGGTTATGTTTAATTAAGATTAATTAAGTTTTAGGCAAGATTTAATTAATTGTAATTTATGTTCAATTTAAGTTTTTAATTTTTAATTAATTAAATTGATTAAATTCTCCTTATTTTTTTTTAATTTTAATTTTATTAAATTGTTTGAATTATCTTTGTTTAAAAGATTATATTTAATGATACGGTTATGAGAGATGGATCCTTTGTGGTAAGGAGGAAAGGGGAATAGCGAGACAAGGAAGGTTAACAAGAGTAGGATGAAGGAACAGTGATGCACTCCACAGTTGAAGCTTGACTAGGTGTAATGGGTCACTCGAGTATGGTGGCACCTAGTTGACCGAAAAGAGTTACACCGAACGAAAAGGTTTATATAGGCTCATCGAGGGAAAGTCAACTGAGCAAGAGTGTTCGTATATGCTCGGTAGATTAATCTCGGTCAAGAATATTATACCAGTCGATTATAAAGGCACTTAGCCTTATACAGGCGAATCGAGTAAATGTTAGAACACGCTCGGCAAGTCAATACCAGCCGAACGTGTAAGGATGACCGAGCACAACTCGGTCAAGTATTAAGAACCGGCCGAGTATAAAGGCACTTAGCCTTATACAAGCAAAACGAATAAATGTTAGAACACGCTCGGCAAGTCAATATCGGCCGAACGTGTAAGGACGACCGAACATAACTCGGCCGAGTATTAAGAACCTGCCGAGTATAAAGACACTTAGCCTTATACAGGCGAATTGAGTAAATGTTAGAACACACTTGGCAAGTCAATACCGACCGAACGTACAAGGACGACCGAACACAAAGGCATTTAGCCTTACATAACCCTTAACATACAGCCGACTGAGAAGAAGCTGAGCGAGCAAGAGTGCTCGTATATGCTCAGTAGTTTAAGACCGGACGAGAATATAGGGTCAGACAGGATTACCAGCCGACCACAATAGACCGACCGAACACAGATGACCGACTGAGAATACAGGATCAACCAAGCACGAAGGCCTTTAATCTTATATAATTCCTAATATACTATCGACCATGCAAATGCCGATCGAACACAAGTATTCAACCCGATCGAGTAGAGGAAGTCGACCGAGTATAAATTAGACTTCTTGAACATAGTCAGTCGAGATTAATGTAACATGTGATACATGAATAATATGTGATCATATGATAGCTTGACTAATCTAGCGGGAAACAGTTTCTGGAAGCTTCTGTAGGAATGCTAAACGACAAAAAAGGTACATCTGGGGTACAAAAAATATTTCTTAAACTATTGCAAAGAATGTTTACGTCATCTCCTAACAAACTCTAACGAACCGGGGTCCACCTCATGGCTGTGGAGGCTATATGAGGTAGAATAAAAAGGGAAATCCTCTCCACTGGCAAGGTACACATCACATCACCACTGAAACCCTAATTCTATTTTATTGTACTTTTTCTCATTCCTCGGGGCAGGGATTGACTTGAGCATCAGAGGGCCTAGCCAGGAATTCCCACCCCGGTCCTAGGTTGCTAACGCTTTACTAGATTGCTCTCATAGTGTGTAGGAAGAGGAGATCCTCCATCGGACCACCGATCCTTCATCGATCCAAGGTGTTCTTCATCGAAGTTCACTTTTCCACAGGAGTACTTCGCCGGAGTTCATTCTATAAGGTAATTCTCATAAATCCGCTTTGGTTTTCTCGGATCTACTATTCTGCATCTAGACTTTTGCGAGATCCACTGTGGTTTTCTCGGATCTTCCTCTGTTCGCCGTCATCAGAGTCACCATTCATCACTGCCTAGCGCTTCATCCTGCAAGCTTTCAGACATCTCTCTAAATATTGGAGAATATTCTGGAACTACTGATCCAAAAGATCATCTCTCTAAATTCGAGAGTGCTGCTCGATTGCAGCAGTTTTCCGATGGGGTCAAGTGTCGAATGTTCCTCACTACTCTCGGTGGAGCAGCTTAGAGATGGTTTAAATGATTGTCGAAAAATTCTATTCGGCATTTCAAGGATTTCCGTAAAGAATTTCTTCATCATTTCTCCAGTAATCGGAGGTATCATAAAACTCATTAGAGCCTGTTCTCTATTAAACAGGGGCCTAAAGAAAACATCAGAGCATATATTAAAAGATTTAATCAAGTAGCTATTGATGTTCCTAATGCTACTACAGAGATTTTGGTGAGTGTCTTCTCTCAAGGACCAATGATAATGATTTTTTCAAAGACTTGGTGCATAATCCTCCAACCAACTTTGACTTATTGATTGAGTGAGCTACTGAATTCATTAATGTGGAGGAAGCTCAATCAGCTCGTAAGAAGGAGGGTGTTGTACCTGTCTCAGCTGTAGTTAACGATAGGTGATCCATAGCTCTTGTTCATTCACCAAGGGGACCTCGTGTGGTTTCTCCTCCACATCACCAACTTGAACGAAAGACCCCAAGTAGTACAACATGTGGAGATACCATAAGAAATCCCAAGGAGGTGGTGTACCTACCATATGTCGGGTACTCACTATACTGAAATTTTTTTTTCTCTGAAGAACCAGAGGACGAATAATACTCGGTATCACCGATGATCTCCCAACCGGCAACCATAACCAAGGCCAAATAGTCCGCTTAAGCTGGAATACCGGGCAACCGAACCATAACAAGGAGCATTACAAGTACCAGTCGGGTCAGCTCGAGCACCTGAGCAGACACATCCCGAGAGAACAACCGCTCGACAAGAAGAGAATCGGAGCAATGTCGCCCGGTGTAATATTAATATGATAACGGGTGGGCCTATAGATGGTGATTCAAACCGGGTGAGAAAATCACACGCTGAGTGATTATAGATCTATGTAGTAGGATGCAACTGTTAGGATGTATACTAAAAGCCTAGCTTTTGGTATAAACATTTATTTAGAAATAAGAATCACATTGGTCAAATGA
>JBBMJZ010028351.1:0-10312 GCA_037833815.1 Zingiber zerumbet
AAGGTGCTTATCAAAAACTTCACTACTTGGGTTAATGACACACTGGAGATTCACTTTCAGTGGGGTGGCAAGGGAACGAACAGCATCCCTGTGAAAGGTGTATATGGCCCTCTTATCTCAGCCATTTCTATCACTCCGAGTAAGTCTTTTTGAAATGATTTTTCGTTTTCCATTTATATCTTGCTTGACAATAATAAATTATGTTGCTTCTTGTAGATTTTGAGGCTGATTGCAAGGATAAAAGCAAGCTATCTGTTGGGATTATTGTGGGCATTGTTATAGCATCTTGTTTTGTACTTATTCTTGCCTTGAACATCATTTGGTTTTGCTTCATCCGGAAAGATCCTCGAGACAATGGTAAGCTTTAGTTTTTAAGTTCTATAAGCATGTTCCAAATTTAAGACTATGCATTAGAAGGAAATGTAGTTCATGGATCTCTTTGCTTAGTTAAACACTAATGATCATGCAGAACTCAAAGGCCTCGAGTTGCAAACTGGCTACCTCACTCTGAAACAGATTAAAGCTGCTACTAGGAATTTTGATCCTGAAAATAAGATAGGCGAAGGTGGGTTCGGTCCCGTGTACAAGGTATAAATGCATTTGCAAATTGTATTATTTTTATTAATCTAAATTGTGACAAATGCATTGTTTTTCTCTTCTTGTATTTCAACTTTAAATTATTTTCAATATCATGCTTAGTGGTTATTTTTAATTATGACTGTCGCAGGGTGTACTATCAGATGGTTCCATAATAGCTATTAAGCAACTTTCTTCCAAATCTAGGCAAGGGAATCGTGAATTTGTCAATGAAATAGGAATGATATCAGCTTTTCAACATCCAAATCTAGTGAAGCTCTATGGTTGTTGTATAGAAGGAAATCAATTGTTGCTTATCTACGAATACATGGAGAATAATTCTCTCGCTCGTGCTTTATTTGGTATGTGCTTATCTAGTTGCACACATAGATTGTTGGAAATGTGCTCTTGGTTTTGTCTCTAACATTTACTTCACAAATCATTTTCAAAAGTTACAAGGCTAAACTTGGGTTTAATAGGTCCATTGAAATATCGCCTCAATCTGGAATGGCAAACAAGACGCAATATTTGCATAGGGATAGCGAGAGGATTGTCATATCTTCACGAGGAGTCGAGGCTGAAGATTGTTCATCGAGACATCAAGGCCACAAACATTCTACTAGATAAAGACCTCAATGCTAAAATATCCGACTTTGGTTTGGCTAGACTTTATGAAGAAGAAAACACTCATATCAGCACAAGAATAGCAGGGACAGTGTGAGTTGTATTATTGATTTATTCATAGTATTATTTTTCTTAAAATGCATATTTGAAGAACTAATCCAACATTTATCTAACTAGCATCCTGTCCAATTGTAAAACGAAATATCCAATGGATGCAATTAAATTAAGAAAATACGCATATCATATGTTGATAATAGACATAAGGTCCTCATAGTCAATAGCCATAACCATGATTTGTTTTCACATTGAAAGAGTTACATTTTTGAAATGAAGACATCATATTGAGTTGTTATTGTTCTGAATTGGCAAAAGCATTTGTGCAATGAAACCTGATGTAAACTTTGTAACTTGCAGAGGTTATATGGCTCCAGAGTATGCAATGAGAGGTTACTTAACAAACAAAGCAGATGTATACAGTTTTGGGGTGGTGACACTAGAAATTGTCAGCGGAATAAGCAATACTAATTACAGACCCAAGGAGGAATTTGTTTATCTTCTTGATTGGGTAAGGAAGTTTTTTTTCTTCTTTTCATTGATGTGATAACTTTTCTGATAGATCACTATTTCCTAATCATAATCAAATTTGCTCTGTAGAGCGAGTTTGGTTAGAAAAATCTTCTTAGAATATTTTTGGTGTTTTAGAAAATGGACTTCAAAAAGTTGAAAACAGAAATAAAACAAATATTTAGAATTAGTTCCCAATATGGAATAAAATTATGTAAGTTAAAACGTAAACAGAAAGATTAGTGATGGAGACAAGCGGAAAACTACATTAAAAGTCTATAAGCGCAGAAATAAAGATTCTAAAACTCTACTATTAATTTGGCATGTTTTGGAAGATGATAAAACCTACTTGGGAAATGATATAAAATTCATCAATTAAAGTCAACACTAAATGACTAACAATTCCAATATATTTTAATTTCCCATGTTTGGAAAATTTAGCATATTTATGAGTCTTTTAAGTTTCCTATGTGCCTTTATGAGTCCTTTGTATTTTCAATTAGTCCTATTAGTATTTATGTTGCTTGAGTTCTTTGTGAGTCCTAGTATAAATGTGTGTACTTCTGTAATGTTGGGATATGAAATAGATATTAATATTTTGAGTGTTCTTTTAGGTTGTGTGATACAATCCCCCTATGGTGTGATGTCTAGGAACTCTTAGGTGTGATACCTAAGTTTCTACATTCCTTACCACTTTATTCCAAATTTCTACTCCCCAAACTGCCCTATACTCAATCTTCTCTTGTGCTACATCATATTTGGTATTAGAGCTTTAATATGTCTACAAGATTTGGGAGGAGCTTTAGAGGAAAGTTGATCGATAATCAACGTGATGAGATACTTATTCCCATGGTAGAGCAACTTAATGGTATGCAAATGGTGTTGAAACCATGATTTCTCAATCTAAAGGTGATCAAGTCCAAGGAGAGCGAGGAGAAACATCTCAAGCAAACAACAACTTGATTCAAGAAAGATTTCCACCGCAGCAACCTTTTTTTGAATGGGCTAGAGGATTTCTTAAGGCAGAAAATAATTACCAAGATGTTGCTAGAGATATCATAAGAATGTTTGAACTGAGGTGTCAGATTTTGAAGGAAAACTGAACCAAACCTCACTTTATTTGTTGATTGGCTTGCAACAATAGAAGAATATTTTGATTGGTACGATATTTCAGATGATCGAAGAGTAAGATTTGCTTAAACGAAGCTCGTGAGTTTAGCAAAGATATGGTGGACTGGTGTGGAAGCAGACATAAGGAGATTTGGGCAACCACCAATTAACTCATGTCAGGAAATGAAAGCTAAGCTACGAGAGAAGTATTTGCCTATAAATTACTATGACAAATTATGTGATCAGCTTATTAATTTAAAGCAGAATCACTTGTCTGTGGTTGAATATATGCAAAAGTTCAATGAGTTAAAGACAAGGACCCAAATTGTTGAAGATCCTAGACAAACTCTTGCAAGGTTTAAAGCTGGATTAAGGTCAAAAATAAGAAGGGAATTATTATTCAGACAACCGCTTTACATCCTAGAATAAGCTTTCCAAGTTGCCTTGGATATAGAGGAGTATATGAGTTATTCATTTTGTGAGAAACCTGGAGTTTCAACGATGGATAAAAGAATTCATGAAACCAACTAGCAAGCAAACGGTGGATTCGTCAACTCATTTAATAAGCAAAATGACTCTAAATTGCCTTTGAAACTAACCGAGTCAAAGAACAAGGGCAGTTTATGTCACGCCCCGAGGGTATACTTGTCCGTCAAATCGAACGGTACCCCCTAGTGACAATTCACGAAATAATTGATATCAAATCAATTCAAGCCAACGTAAATACCAATGTGATATAATAATAGCATCAAGTCACAAATGACAATGTGTGTATGTATACATGAACAAGTGATCATACTAACTAACAAGTTAAGAACAACACTCAAGCATTTAATACAGAAAAAAACTGTAAACACATGCAGCGAATAACCCAAATAACTCGAACAAAAATCTGAACTCGAGTGGGACTGGCAGCCAGGACCTCTGAGCGATACAACACCTCTATATGTAACCTGAAAGTCACGGGAAAAGCAAAGGGTAGTAAGTGCAACCACTCAGTGGGTAGAAGAAGATAGCGCGTGAATAATATACTGACAGGAGATTAAAGGATGCAATCCTAGATAAAATACTTACTAACCAATGTAGACGTCCCAACATAATCACTAGCTAACCAAAAGTGTAATAAATAATATAGCACTTCACTAATTGCTCAACCAAGTATAACCAACAAATCGAGAGTACATATAGTACATTCAAATCTGCACGAACAAATACATGACTGACGTATAGCGAGTATATAACAAACACTAACTATAGGAGAACACTCTACCACGGATGGTCCCGTGGGCAGTCCAATGATCACTAAGGACTTTCTCACCCACGCATGGGAGACATGATACACTAACGGTCGCTGACGACTCTCTCAACCACGAATGGGAGGCAATGGTCGACATGATATACCAACGGTTGCTGACGACTCTCTCAACCATGAATGGGAGACAATGGTCGACAGGATATACCAACAGTTGCTGACGACTCTCTCAACCACGAATGAGAGACAAAGGTTGACAAGGTATAGCAACCAAGGGTCTAGTAGGATCCGCGAAATCCTACACTATGGTATAATTTTACTAATGTATAGGCATGAGCCTATATAACAAGGGTCTACTAGGATACTCAGTACTCTATATTACGATATAATCCTACTAATATATAGGCAGAAAATAGATAATCACGTTCTCAAGTTACTAGCCACCTAGCATTAATATCTCGACTAAGTCTATGGAATCATCGCAGATACAATAAACAATGGGAACAATATCAAGTAATCCTAAGGGCCGATTCAAAGAGGAAAGCCTAGTGGAATACACTATCCTTCTGCTAGGGAGTGATTTCCATCAAGTATAGGTTAGTATAATCTCACTAACATATACACCCTCGCACTAGTGTACAACTATATTACAGTGACCTACATGCACGAGCCTAAGTATATAACCATACTATAACATAAATTCACGAACAGAAGCTATAGGCCAAAAATAATAACAAGGGTCTATTAGGATACTCAATATCCTACACCATAGTATGAAATTACAAATACAGGTTTAGCAAGATGCTTAATATCCTATACTATGGTATGATCGTCCTACACTAGGGTCTGGTAATAACATATATATATATATATAAACCCAATTATGAATAACAAATATAACTGCATAGCTATCAACAATAGGTCAACATATAAAGACAACCAATAAGGTATCAACTCAGAAGCAATATAGGACAAATTTAAAGTAGGCGAGTAACTGTAACCTTGTCAAACATGGCAGTAAACAAACATGCACTATAATCAAAGCTATCAAGAAGATAAGCAAGATCTACCCACCTCTATTGTAGATCGTTCTAATCGTCTTCAAGTCCAAGAGATCGCATCAAGGTCAACTCGTACAGATATAGGATATAAAGTCAATCTAAGTACTAGAATAACCCTAGTAGCTAAAATCCAATTGTTTATTAATCTATTGATTAATTATTACATTCATTCATTAATCTATCCATCCATTATTTAACTTTTTACTAATCAAATATAGATCCATCATATTATTTAATTAAATTACGGATTAATAATTTAGTCAATTATACCCATTTCATTTTAATTTGATTATGGTCAAATCAATTAATCCATCAACAAATTAATACCTTTGGCAGTCTATTAACCATCTAACTGGTTACATCAATTAACTGCTAATTTAATTGAATGGTAATCTGATTAAACACAAATGAATAGATTTAATCAAGTTAATTAATCATTATTGAATAATGATCCGTGAACTTTATTACCTTAATCTACTGATTTTATCCATCTTCATCCTAATCAACAATAATCAAATGGCTTAGTCAATCAACAATTACCTCTATTCTTTTCCAACGTAATTAGGAAACCAAGGTAGCAGTCGGCGACTGCTTGTGGTGGGAGAAAAAGAAACGACAACAGCTTACGGTGAGAAACAAGGAAGCCCGGCAGGGATGTTCGCTAGCTGCTCATGATGGGAAAATCAAAGGTCGTCCAATGGAGGTGGCCGGTTTGAATCGGATGGCCGCACGACAAGGCATGTGCTGAGGGCTGGCTTGTTCACGGTCAACAATCAAGCAACCAGCGAAAAAGGCAGCTCGGAGATGAGAAGGTGAGGGATGGGGCGTCGGACTCTCATGTGGCAGAGGCGATGCCGACAGCGTCGAGGGCAGGGGTGCGCGAACACTCAGGCAGGAGAGGAAAAGTTGTGGTGAAGGCGCTGATGGAGGCTACGGCAAGCCGGATTGCGCACGGGTGGCGGCAACGATTGCGAAGGTGCGGTGGCGATCGCAATTGTCGCGCGTGGACACGGGAGGCGCCGCTGACAGTTGTGTGCGCGACTGCAGATGCACTGTCGCACGTGTGGAGAGAGGAGGAAGGCAACGACGGAAATATTGAACTTAGGGTTTACTAAAGAAAACCTAACTTTATCTAATCAACTCCGCGTTAGGGGTGGGATCGGGTCGGGACCTGTCCCGTAACCCCCTTTCCCAATACCCGTCCCGATAAGAATTGGGATTTTTTTTTCTCCCGATCCCGTACCCGAAAAATGTCTGGACCTGAATGTTCGGGATCGGGTGGGACCCGTAAGAATATCCCGAAAAATCTTTTTTTAGAAAAAAATCTATGGAGACTCAAACAATTTTTTAGTACAATACAAATAAATTAAAACGATTTCGTGGTACATAACCATTAAAAACTAAAATATCTTCCTAGGACATCATAAATATATTAAAGTTAATAAAAAAAAACTAAAACTACTACTTAGTTTATACTTTATTCCTAATACAAGAAAATCCAAAAATAAAAGTTATCATGTCAGTCATTGTATCAATAATGAATTGATGATATGGTGACCTTAGTCCTAGAAATGCTTGAATTCAACCTATAGAAAAAAGATCACAAAAAATATTTTTTATATCATTTTATCAGTTTTCATATGCTAAAGTAAACTAACTGACTATCTTCTTCACATATTATCAATAAATTATTTAGAAATAAAATTATGATGAAGTATGAGAAAAATGAAGAGCCAAAAAAAATAAACATAATGGTTAGATGCTTAAAATATAAAAACAATAATATAAAAATAATATTTTTAATATAAAAAATAATATTTTTATTATAAAAAATAATATTTTAAATATAAAAAATAATATTATAATATAATCAGGTCGGGACGGGATTCCCGTCGGGAGAAAAAAAATTTCCTGATCCCTTTCCCGATAGTGATCGGGACGGGAAAAATCCTGAACCTTCGGGTCGGGAAAATGTCGGGTCGGGATATTTTTCGGGTCAGAAATGGGATGAGATTCGGGAAGGGTTGGGATTTTCGGGATTTTTTCCAACCCTACTCCTCGTTGGGTATTTTAAACAGGCTTTATTTCTTATCTATTTATCCCCATAAAACATAAAATGATTTCTTTAAAATTTAGAAAAATTCCAGCAAATTTAATAAATTCATATAAACATTTCCTGATAAATTATCCGCTAAAATATATTTATTTCACTTAAAATAATTTAATTATATCAACCTTTAATTATTTTAAATCCTTATCTATATTTTTGGTATATTACAATGACTGTGCAACATATCCAACATTCCAAGTCATTGGTAGACTTTGTTTTATTACAATACTTGTACTTGTAATCTTTCGATTTACTAGTGATTGCCCATCGAAAGCACTCTCAAGTGTGAGCTTTGGAGTAGGAGTCATCATAGGCTCTGAACCAAGTAAAATCCATGGTGTCCTTGTTCTGTGTTCTTTACTTTCCACCGCGTTTTGCTCTGATTGATTTTAAACAAAAAATTGAAAAAAAGCCAGGAGTCATGTTCACCCCCTCCCCCTTCTAGCACATCTCAATCCTACACAGTGTAGCTAGTAGAATTCACTCATGAATATGATCGTTACTGCTTATTTAGCATTTTTTATTTATGCACTTAGATATCCTGTCTATCCACGGGACCATTTGTGGTCTCCTATAAACTGTGACTGTTTACATACCCTGACTGACCACGAGTCCATCCGTGGTAGAGCATTCTCCTACAGTCAATGGCTAGGGAGCTAGATAGCTACCTCATCCTGTTCGTCCACAGGCCATCCATGGTAGGGCATTCTCCTATGGACAGTGACTAGTTATATATATATCCTGACTAACCATGAGGTCCATTCATAGTAGCAGTTTGAGTTAGTCAAGACTTGTTATATGTTTGTTGTATGCTAATTATGCATATGTTTATGTAAGTTTATAGGTACAATATGTACTCCTAATTTATTAGTCGTACCTGGTTAAGTATGTTAGTGGAGTATTATTATTATTGGTTATGCTTCTAGTTAACAAACAATTATAGTGACACTCTTTTGTAATAAGTATTTTTATGAGACTGCCTCCTTTAATCTCTTTATGTTATTACCATGCACTATCTCCTTGTACCTGTGGAGTATGTTATACTCAGTACCCTTTTTTTTTTCCTTTGTCTCCAGGTTAGCAGGTAGATGGCATGTCATGTCGCTCAGAGGTCCTAGCTACCAGTCTCATGTCGCATCAAGAGTTTTGTTTCTTTTGTTACTCTTACTCATATTTTGGTTTTCTGAACTAATTCATGTATTGTATAACTTGTGTGTAGATTTTCTGGTCTTGTGGTGTCCTTTTATCTGTTATGTATTCATTGAGGTAAGTCATACCAATATACAGTCCAGTTTCTTATTTTACATGGTTGTGTTTGTTTTCAGTTGTGTGGGATGTAGATATTATTTTATATTATCTTGTGGCCATGCATCTAGGTTTTAATTGCCATTGTTACAAGGGAGGTACTGCCCTATTTTCGTTGGACAACCTTACCCTCAGGGCGTGACACGAATTCTTCTAATGACAACTTCGTGTCCATCCAGAAGTTGGATTCAACTTCTTTTGATTCTTTATAGAGCTTCAAGAACTTTCCCCAAAGTTCTTTAGCACTATTGTAGTTGTCGATTCAGTCAAGTTCCCGAGTAGGCAAAACACTTAAAAAATAGAACTCGACCTTGCCATTCACCTTAAATTTATTGCGTCAGTTTTTTGTCCAGTGGTGTTCTTCTTTGATTTTGTCCTTGAGAGCTTCAAAATCATATTTAATAGTTAACAAAATATTAAAATTATTTTTTTAAAATACCTCCATTCTTCGTTTCTAAAATGCGAACTCCGTCTCAAACATTGGTGGTCATCTCTAAAAATATTTTTTCACTTAAAAAATATTTTTTATTTTAATAGAAATGAATTATTTCATGACATAACCTAATTTGCAGAGAAATAAATTTTAAACATAGATTTTCATCTCTAAAAATTTTCTTAATTTTTTTGACATTGTAAAACAGAATATATAACCGTAGAAAAAATAAAATTTTAAATATTTTATTTTTAAGAATTTTTAATATTAAAATTAATATTTTGATAAAAAATTCATAAAATTAATTATAAGTTATAAAATTAAAAAAAATTGATAGAGAACATAATATTTGATAAAAGAATAATAATTTTTTCAAAAATAAATTTGAGAAATTATTTCAATTTTAAAAATACAATTTTTTTTGAGAAATTCATAAAAATAAATATATGAGTAAAAAAAATTTCAAAATTTTTTTTAGTAGAAATATTTCCATTTTGCTTAGAAAAATTTTTGAGTAAAAGATAAGACTAGAAAGATGACGAAATAATTGATTTTACCAACAATAATAAATCAAGCAAATTAATGCATAGAAATTAATTTATTAAGCTAAGCATAATTTTGATATCCAAAATAAATTATTTATATGGGATTAATAAAATATTTTTTAGAAATTAAATTTCTATCTATTTTTATAATTTGGCTCTTATGGTATCTAAAATACCTACTAAGCCTAACATAATTCTTAAATTTTAAATTTTGTAGAATATTCGAACATGTGTAGTCATTTTTCAATTTATCTATTTGTGCTTTCAATTTTTCATTTTCAATTTTCAAATTATCAAATTCTTCTAGTCTACATGCATTTGCTAAGGTTAATTTTAAGTTTGTATTTTCTTATTCTGAATTAACTATATTTTTAGAAAGCATTTTAATGAATTCAAATAATTCTTTAGGAGATTGGAAACGTACCTTACATACCATTATGATCTCATTGTCCGATGCTCCCCCTTCGTCGCCGCTTTCTTCAAAAGACTCTCCCCCTCCATTGATGCTCATCTCGGGCATGCTTTCTTTGTCTTCAAGTAGGTATTCAGCTATAAGTACTATTCTAGCAATTTCCTCAGTCTCAGATTCTTCTGACGACGACTCGGTGTCCATGGAAGAGTTGGATTTGGCTTGTAACGACCCACCTTCCTTGCCACTCTCTAAGGTGACCGTTACTTAACTATTAACTCTACTCACTAGTGTTACTTATGCTAATATTAGCAACACTTAAA
>JBBMJZ010028360.1:0-10312 GCA_037833815.1 Zingiber zerumbet
TTATTAATATAATTATAATTTTTCTTATATTTAATAATTAATTTTTTAATTTTAATTTTACTTTATAATATTTTAATATTAAAATAAGTATATTTTAAATATAGCAGGTCTAGTAATTTTAATTCGGACCCATCCTGTCGGATTCACAGGACTGGACGGGTCGGGTGGAATCCAAAGAGAGGCGGAGCATGTTTCGAATTGACCAAACCCACCACAATCCGAATTCTTTGTCATCTCTGTGCATTGGTGCATGAGATTTCTAAATTATAATTTTTTTTATTAATTTTTATTGTTCTTCTTGGGTTACTCACGGAGAAAACACCATCGATGATTTTCATTCGTGGTGGTAAAAGGTAAATATGCTCACTCTAACGCCCCCGTCAATCCGTCTCAGGGTCAATACGGAGAAGGTAAATCACGGATGGCTACTAGCCGGGCTACTAGCTTTTGGAATAGTGACTAGCACGTAAGGGAGACATTTTATCTTGACTTTATCAAAATTTAAATCCTAGACATTATGATTTTAATATTTTATGTGTTAGTTATTAGACCATCTTAGGGCATTCGATGATTTTCATTCGTGCAAGAGAGAGAGTATTTATATTCTAAACAATTTAAGCAACGATAGATTTAGCTGTGTTTAGTTTAATTTTCTTTGCCAAAAATAAATCTTATAAAAATTCTCTTCTCCAATTTTACAATAAAATTTAAAAGTAATTATTTAAATAATCTAGTACAACAAAAACAATACAGCATATAAATTTTTTAACATATTTTAATTAAGAGATATTAAACTTTTTAGGGAATATAAATATAAAGGAATATCCGGCGCGGGAGACATGGCATCACCTGCTTCGATGAAGAGTTTGACGAATCCCATTCTAGAAGCGCGCCGGCAATTTCTTCGCTGCTTCCACATCTCGGTCCACGCCAAAAGCATAAATCCAAAGCCGCATCAGCAGCGGAGGCGCAGCCAAGTTCCCACTTCGCGGCGTTGTGGATCCAGGTACGGACAAAAGGGCGCCCTTTTTGCCCCCCAAAAGCTAGCTAGTTGATCCGGTGGTTCGGATGGCCAAATTGGCCTGATCGTTTGACTGCGGCGAGGGATGTCGTAACTCGGAAGAGCCTGATCGATGCAGGTCCGAGCGGCGGCTGCTCACGGTGGCCTGGGCGCGATCGTGGAGGAGACGGCTATGGAAGAGGAGGAGAAGGTGTACGTGGCGGTGGCGAAGGAAGCGAAGGAGGGGAAATCCATCGTGGCGTGGCTGCTGCAGAACACCTCCGAGAACAGGACGATCGTTGTCCTGCACATCCATCGCCCGTCGCAGAGGATTCCTACAGGTGTGTGTACAACATGCGTGCTTAGTGCTTGTCATTTGGCCTCAAAAGAGTCGTAAAGGCCAAATTTTGACGCTTTTGCCTTCAAAATTACTCAAAAAAATGAGGTTTTGTTTGTGGCTTTTGGATTGAACCTTTCGTATGACCATGAAACGATCTGATGAATTTGAGTTGCAGCATTGGGTTGGATTCCTCCGAACCAGATGGAGGAGCAAGAGGTCGCAGCTTATAGACGCGTCGAGAGAGAAAACATACAGCAAATCTTAGATGAGTACGTCAACTTGTGTTCACGAGTAAAGGTGATATTTTTTCGAGCGTGAACAGTTTTGTACTTCTTTGAATGAAGATTAAATTTTGTTCAAGAAATCTAGCCCAAGCTTATAACCTTATTTTCCTAAATTTCATGGAACAGAAAGCCGAGAAACTTGTGATCGAGAAGGAAGATGTTGCGAAAGGACTAATTGAGCTCATTGCTTCCCATGGAATCACCAAACTTGTAATGGGAGCAGCTGCTGAGAAAAACTACAAAAGGTGCGTTGACCTATCTACATTAACTAATTGCATAGTACTATAAAGAAAGGGGTAAATATATATTTATCTTTTTTTTTTTTTGAAGCTGTGAAATTGCTATTAGTTTAGATTTGAGTAATATTAACACTGTTTGATTTGAATTATACATCTAAAATGTCATTATAATAACCAGAATCTTTTTTCAGTTTCATCTTTCTTAACAACTTTAATAAGTAAGCGTCTTTACATGCTTTGCCCAAGACTCAGTTATGAGCTTATTATAATTCTCAATTTCAAGCAGAATGTAATATATACCCTTTTCTTAACCCTTAGGGTCAGATTTTCAGCTAACTGAAGGCTTTTTAGAATCACAGGAAAATGAAGGCCCTGCGGTCAGAGAAGGCTCTTTCCGTGCAGCGTCATGCTCATCCTTCATGCAAGATTTGGTTCGTTTGCAAAGGGAATCTAATATGCACCAGGTAAATCTTTATATTTGTGGTCAAAAACTTCTTTTTAAAAAAATCTTTTTCATTCTTGCTTTAACGGGCTCCTTGACCTTTGAAAACACAAGTTACCTCCCATTAGTGTTGTAGACCGGATTGAACCGACTGAATCAACTATTTAAACTGGGAACACCTCTTGCACGGTTAATGGTGTCTAGTATTGTCATGGGGGGGTCGTGGGCATAGCCGAGTTGGTACTCAGATGGTAGCCATAGTATTGTCATGGGGCAACTGGGATTGGTTAGTGCACTTCTCTAGCTAGGTAAAGGACATTTTGCAGTGTCCTTTTGTTAGAGCTGCTATCACATTCAGAGGATTATCTAAATTCACTGAATATCAAAACGTGCATCGTATATCAAAATAGCTCTACCGTTGTCATCTAATCAATTTAAATATTTACAAATCTAAGTTGAAATTTATTTAACCCTTAATTAATTTCAATCTGTGCCTCCCATTTTAATTTTACAAATTATTTTTAAAATAAAATTTACTTGGGGCCCCCCAACCCATTGTAAAAGACCAATGATTTCTCTGTCTAGCCTCTTGTTAACTGAAGGAAGTTAACTGACGGTAAACTTTGGAAGTGGGACATTGAGAAGCTTTTACTCTCCACTATACCCTAAGTAGTAATAATAATCATAAATAAATAAATAATCAGGCACTGATAGAATTTGAAAATTGAATTTGCTACTAGAGCAGAAAAAAATTATAGTTGAAAAATCATTAGTTATACAATAAATTATTCAAATAGATAAATTACTCAAATACATTTCATGGAATGTGCAAAATCATAAACTCCACAAAAAATTATCAAATTCAATAGTTATTCCATTCAAAATTAATATTCAATAATTTTTATTAATTTTAAAATAAAATGAATAAAAAGATGAAAACTAAAATAATAATATTTTTTTAAAAAATTAAGAATGATATTGAAATAATGGATGAGGTACTAAAAAATACAAATTGAGAAGAAAGAGGATAGACTTATGATTATATATGTCAATCTTAATTTTTTTTTTCTCCTTTAATAATCAACAACTAAGGATTAGGAGTGTTGTATCTAAAGGATATCCACATATCTCTATAATGACATGATATTGTCCACTTTGGGCCTAGGCTCTCATGATTTTGCTCTTGGGCTCTCCCCAAAAGGCCTCATGCCAATGGAGATACCTTACATCCTTTTAAACCCATGATCTTTTCCAAATCTTTCCAATGTGGGACCTCCCCTCAAACGAAGGACCACCATTACTCTCATGGTTCGAGTCTCCTCGCGAGCAATCCGGTTGCTCTGACATACTCCGGGCCCCCCGTGAGCATCCGGCCACCCTGACTTGCTCCGGGCCTCCCTGCGAACATCCGATCACCATGATCCACTCCAGACCTTATCGCGAGCATCCTGTCATCTTGACCCGCTCCGGGCCTTCCCCGCAAGCATTCGGTTATCCTAACCTGCTCCAGGCTTCCCTACGAGCATCCCCGTCTGGTCACTCTTGACCTACCCCGGGGCTCCTAGCATCCGGCCATCTCGATCGGCTCCCGGGCCTCCCCGCGAGTATCTGATCAACCTGACCTACCTGCTCCGGGCCTACCCTTAATTTCGTTCAAGGTCGCCCCACATTGCATCTGGTTTGGACCATGACTCTGATACCATTTGTTGCACAAAAAGGGGGCAACACTTCTCAACCTCTAATGCAGAAGAAGAGGAAGAGAGAAAGAGATTACGCGGAGCAACGATGTAAAGACGCATAAGAAAGGAGCAAACACGAGGAAGGAGAAGAAGTAAAGAAAGAATAATAGTTACCGTGGTTTGACAGCATGCCTACTCCACAAAAACGACCGAAGCTTTATTAGAATTCTCTCTACACAATTGAATCATATTCTATAATTCTTATGATTGTACAATATGTTTACAATGATCACTATAAATAGTGTATAAACTCTAGATCTGTTAAAATCGTAACGGAATTTTATTATGAAAAATCGTAACAGAATTCTATTATGAAAAACCGTAACAGAATTCTGTTATATAAAATCGTAACAGAATTTTATTACGAAAAATTTTAACAAATTTTTCTTCCATGACATCTATCGCATTGACCTTCATCCAAATATGAGTCACCTGTCAACAATCTCCACCTTGACGAATATTCATTCCTTCGAAGAACACGAGTATTTGAATAAAGCTCCACCTAGATCTCTGGGTCTAGGCTTCCTTCCTCTAGCATCTAGAGATATGAATCAAGTTCAAGCAATGCTTGAACTTCTATGTGGTCACTGACTTTGTCAGCATATTTGCAACATTGTCTGCAGTGTGAACTTTCTGAAGTTGAATTTCCCCGGAAGCAATCAGCTCTTTGATCTTATAAACCTCACATTAATGTGCTTGGTTCTCGCATGATACACTTGATTTTTCACTAAATAGATAGCACTTTGACTATCGCATAACAACTTGACTCCACCTTGCTGAACGCCCAATTCTCTGACCAACCTGTAAGTCATAAAGCTTCCTTTGTTGCTTCAGCTGCTGCCATGTACTCCGACTCTATAGTAGATAATGCAACAATAGATTGTATCATAGATTTCCAATAGATGGGTCCTTCAGCCACAGTGAACATCCATCCTATAGTAGACCTCTTGTCATCTAAATCTCCTGCATAGTCTGCATCTATGTACCCAGCAACTGAAGGATCTTCTGATTGTCTACTGAATATGATGTCATAATCAGTTGTATTTCTCAAGTATTTGAAAATCCACTTCACTGCATCTCAATGTGGTCGACCAGGATTTGAGAGAAACTTGCTCACCATACTAATTGCTTGCTCCAAATCTGATCTGGACCATGGCTCTGATACCATTTGTTGTGTCCAAAGGATATCCACATATCTCCACAGTGACATTAAAAGAAGAGAAAACACTAACTCTTCATCTTATCTGATGAACTCTTCATCTTCTTCGATAGCTTTTCATCTTCTCTGATGACTATTAGTGTTTATCTTAGTGGACTCTTGATTAGATTGGATAATAATAAAGTTCGAAACTAATTTCAGAATTAAGGCTCAAACCCATATGATTTTAGTCAAACAAAAATAAATCAATCTTCAAGTTAATATGCTTTTTATGTGTGACCTAATAGGTTCTCGTAACGTTGGTAGTGTTTCTGAAACCATTTTAGATGCACAAGCAATGAGCGACATCTAGTAATGCATCATTGCTACGCAAGTGACGAACATGTCAAGATCTGACCTAACTTGTCTATGTCTATTATCTTGTATAACTCAATCCTTCTATCCTCGATATCTTGATTGATCCATGAGGCATAGACCGTGACATCCTCTTATCAATCTTTGTATTTCTTGATCTCCAAGTAGACTCACTTAACCAAATGAGCTCAATATCTCATATTGACTTATTTGAGCATGACCATGCATCTTAGTAGCCCTACTTAATCACGGGGCCCACAGATATCACTACAATCATATGGAAGGGATAAATCTCATCTACATCACTTACATCCCTCCGCATAAGTTATTGCATACCAGTGATCAACTTTATAGTCCACCTTGTTACAGGTGACTGATGTGGACGTCGAGTTGGATGCCTTTATTGAATGTCGCTATAGTTGGAAGCAAATTAGTTAATGCCTAATTAGCTACTGCTTTAGTAGAAATAAATTATCTATTGCCTAATTAGTAGAAAATAAATAATGGTTTAATTTAACTATTGCTATAGTAGAAATAAATAATGACCTAATTAATTTTTTTATTTTTGATTTCTTGTTTCCTTTATGGATTGGTCTTTCCTTAATCGTGTCATGATTGACTCCTTATATAAGGAGTGTTATTATTAATAAAGAGGAAGATGAAAAATTGAGTAATTTGGATTATGTTTAGGACGAGTCTTTCCCCTTGAGTAATTTAAAGTCTATCTAGGACGAGTCTTTCCCCCTTACATGTTGCATGACCAAGTACAGATCAGGATCTTGACCTGTGACTCGATCTTGCACTCGGGACCCTAACAACTTGGTATTAGAGCCAATCATGGATGACACGGATCCTATCATATCCAAACTCGATGCCTTCATGGAAAGATTGATCTCGCAACAACAAGTTTTCATGGAGCAGACCACCTTCTGCTAGCAAGGACTAGAGGAGTAGATGGCTGAGTTATCCCATACTGTTCAAGAGATAAGACGACAACCAGTGCCCACCGCAAACAACCCTACTAGCATGGAGTGTGGCCCTTCCAAAGCCTCGGAGGTCAGACTTGAACCACCAATTAGTGGCACCCTAGTTTTGCGGTACTCGAAGATGGAGTTCTCCACCTATTTTGGAGAAGGGGATTCACTGGGATGGATTAAAAGGTGAGAAAAATTCTTTGCCAACCAAAGGACCATAGAAACCGACAAGGTTGGCCTTGCTGCCTTCCACTTGGTAGGGGAAATGTAACTTTAGTTTGATCAGATTGAACAGGAAGAGCTAAATATGACTTGAAAGTAATTCAAAAACCATTGTCATATCTACTTTGGGACGCCTATGAGCAACAACCCTCTGGGAGAGCTAGCAAATCTGAAGCAGATAGACTCGGTAGAAGACTACCAACGACAGTTCTAGTCCCACCTCGCTCGAACCTCGGACCTTCGACTACAACAATAGGTTGATTTGTTCACTGCAGGGCTAGTCGAAAATCTCCATATCGACATTGAACTGCAGAAGTCTGAAAACCTAGGCATTGCAATGAATATGGCCAAGGCATTAGAACGGAAGCAGTACCATCAAGGTGGGGCACTATTGCGCACGAATTGAGGCGGGATCACAACCAAGCTTAACACAAGCAATGGAGGCCCTCCTTTGGCGAAGACCAAGATAATGGGGGACATCAGCAAGGAGACTCCACCTGTTTTATTCTTCAAGCGTCTGACCCACGTCGAGATGGCAAAACGGAGACCCAAGGGCCTTTGTTTTAACTATGATGAGTCTTACTCCACGGGTCACAAGTGTAAAAGCCTGTTTTGGATTGAAGTGATTGATGATGATAGAGAAGGTGAGAAAGAGGGGAAAGTGGATTCGGAAATTTTCCTCCATGCTATTAGTGTCGTTATACCCCACTTTCGAGCTTGAGGACAAGCTCAGCATCGAGGAGGGGAGTGATGATGTGGACACCGAGGTGGATGCCTTTGTTGGACGCCGCTATAGTTAGAAGTAAATTAGTTATTGCCTAATTAGCTACTGCTATAGTAGAAATAAATTAGCTATGACCTAATTAGTAGAAAATAAATAATGACCTAATTTAACTACTGCTATAGTAGAAACAAATAATAGCCTAATTAACTTTTCTATTTTTGATTCTTTTTTTTATGGGTCTTTCCTGAATCGTGTCATGTTTGACTCCTTATATAAGAAGTGTTTTATTAATAAAGAGAAAGAAGAAAAATTGAGTAATTTGGACTTTGTCTAGAACGAGTCTTTCCCCCTGAGTAATTTGGATTCTGTCTAGGACGAGTCTTTCTCCCTTCCTTCCCCCTTACGTGTTGCATGACCAAGTACTGATTCGGATCTCGACCTGTGACTCGATCCTGCATTCGGGACCATAATAATGACATTTGTTGATATCAAAGTACACAATTCCTTATATGAGGAACCATAGTGATTTCAGGTCTAAGGACTATTTATACTAATAGTCATTATAAAAATATTTATGATATTCATATAACGATCCATGAAACATTCTTATGGCGGGTCAATTCAGTACATATTCTCTAATATATATCCATGTGTCAACTTAATATCTTATATCCATAACTTGTGAGATTAAGTCATCAATTGACCTACATGTTAGTCTCAATGTATTAATATTGTCCTTATATATTAGTACTTGACTAGGAATAGTTAAGAGTAGTGTTCTATATATATATATAGCTTCCTACTATCAATTCAATCAGTTGATATGCTATAGATTAAAACCTACTATCTTAGGACATTATTATAGTTATTGCACATATCTGAAGTAAATATAATAACCATAACATTATCTTTTATTGATAAATACGATACAATATGTCCCAAGTCAATCAACTCTTGATTGACTTTTAGGGCTTACACTAAGATGTGGAAGGAAAAAACTTGAATGGGCCATGGAGTACGAATCATCTATAGCCCTATCGGGCCTGAGGGTATGTTTGTAACAAATTGGTGTATCTTGTTAAAAATTCATACTTAATGAATAAAGGCAGATCCCAGACTCCCGAGCCGTTCGACTGAGTTATAAGTGAGCTTGCTCTCACGATTAAGTCTCAAACTCTCGAGCCGATTGACCGAATTATAAATGAGCTTGTTCTCACGACCAAGTCCCAGATTCTCGAGTCAATCAACCGAGTTATAAGTGAGCTTTCTCTCATAACTAAGACCTAGACTCTCGAGCCGTTTGACCGAGTTATAAGTGAGTTTGCTCTTGTGACCAAGTCCCAGATTCTTTGAGTCGATCAGCCAAGTTATAAGTGACCTTGCGCTCACGACTAAGTCTCAGGCTCTCGAGTCATTCGGCCGAGTTATAAGTAAGCTTGCTCTCACGATGAAGTCCCAGACTTTTGAGCCATTCGATTGAGTTATAAGTCATGACTAAGTCCTAGGCTCTCGAGTCGTTCGGCCGAATTACAAGTAAACTTGCTCTCATGACCAAGTTACAGACTCTCGAGTTGTTCAACCGAGTTATAAGTAAGCTTTCTCTCACGATCAAGTCCTAGATTCTCGAGCAGATCGGCCGAGTTATAAGTGAGCTTGCTCTCACGACCAAGTTTCAGACTCTCGAGCAGATCGGCCGAGTTATAAGTGAGCTTGCTTTTACGACCAAGTCCTAGACTCTCGAGCTGATCGGTCGATCAGTTGAGTTATAAGTCTTATACATTGAAGAAAAAGCGTTTAAGGCATAAAAACAAGGAACAAATATATATACATTGAAGAAGCATAAGTTTTTAAGTCTTATATGGATCCAGAAAGCTGCTAATGAGGAGTTTCTAATATGTCAAACAAAATCAGGAAAGACGTCTGCTTGGATGATATCTAAAATCTTCTGGTGGCGTATAAAGTTCCTAGGGAGGTTGGTTGTCAGATAGCCACCCTCCCTTAGCTGCTTGATGGCCCCTTCTGCTCCGTAGCCAAACATCTTAGTAGTCTGATCAGCGAGCATTTGATTAAAAGCTTGGGAGCAAAGATATTCTACTCTGAAAGTTTCTAGCCGCTCGGGCTCCCCTGACTTGTAGCTTGCCATCTTCGCCTTTGAAGCTTCTAACTCGGCCTGTAGGGCCTCCAGCTTAGTGTCCTTGGAGGTGAGTGCCTCTTGCTTTTCTTCAAACTGAAAGTCCTTGACAATTTGTTCGGTCGTTCGGCTGGCCTGCTCCGAGATAAGTGCAACCTCTACTTCTTCAAGTTTCTGGGCAAGAGCTCGAATTTGTTCTTTAGATCAAAGTCTTCTATAGCCCTAATTTTTCGAGTGTTCTCCTAGCGCAGGCAGACATCGGAAGTGTTCAATTGCTTCTTGAGCCTTTCAATCTCAATCTCATGGTTGTGGCCCTTATCCTTCTCTATTGTAAGAGCCCACTCATCTCATTAGTCGTCGCTTCGACTGGTTCTCTAGCTCACTCTCTAGATGAGCCACTTTTGATTTGAGCCGACCGACTGAGCCTTGAGAGGTGCTTGCTCCCCTCGTTGAGTTCTCTGAAGGATTGATTGAGAGCCATTCTTGTGAGGGCATCCTTAATGTTGTGATAATTTTCTCAGGCTCAGGTTGCCCGCTCGGCTCCTTTGTGGCGGACTTACTTTTGGACTTGGATTTGGGGGCGTAGGATATCTTGGAGTGGGGTTGCGATGATTCGATTGAAGGAGGTAGCAGAAAGGGAACAGGTCAGGTGGGAATTACCCTAGTTGACAACTCAAAAAGTGGAGGTGTCTGTTCGAACGAAG
>JBBMJZ010028375.1:0-10312 GCA_037833815.1 Zingiber zerumbet
GAAAAAGGACCTGACTTGAGCGTCGGAGGGCCTGACCTAGGGACTTTTCCCCTGGGTTTCGGTCTCTGACAAAGAGGTTGTTCGTTTGAGTGTGCGCAGGGATACGGACTTCGTCCTCAGCTCCCTCTCCACCTTCGTCATCCTTCATCGACTGCCGGCGGACCATCCTTCCGGTTCGCATCTCGATCAACCGATCGTCACATCGACCGACCTCCTTCCGACTCAGCTTCCGGACGGGATCAATAGTATATTTACTAAGCTCTTGTTGGTTGTTGCCCATTCAAAAATGATGCCTAAAGTTGTAGGATAAGTAATGCTAGATTTGAGACCACAATAATCTGTATATTCTAGACATGAGATTTCAATAGTTCAAAAGTTTAAGTTAATACCACACCAGATCTTGGGTGATCCCAATGCTAGAAAAGATTATTGTCATCAAAGGTGCAGCTGGTCTATGTTGATGAAAGTATAACACATTTAAATGGTTCCAAAGTAGCCAATTTGAGTTGTTTCGATTCATGAACTCATCTACTCAGGCTCTTCAAGCTATTGGTCCATAACATTCACCACAATAGTTTTAGTGATGGCCTGTATTCCCCATCAATGCAAAATGGTTCTGCATTGAGTTTATTCAATTAGCCACTTGGCAGTAAGTCTTGACTGAGTAGCTGCCTGTTTAATCTGAGACTTACTGACTTACTGCAAGAGTTCAGGAAACTTGATTTGATTACCTAGATGGAGATATACAAAAGTCATGTATAACCTTGACCTTGACTTTGTCATCTTCAACATTTTTTTTGTTCAAGGAATGGTTGTCTGAGCTATTTACATGATCAATCCCTCAACATGTTGTTTGCCCCAACTACTACATGGATCTTATCTTGCTATTGAGTTATTTATAAGATTTTGACGTTGTTTTCACCTTATATCAAAGGCCTAACTCATTTTTTTTTTTTAAAAAAAAATTTAATCTCCATTGCATTTGCAGTGTCTATTGTAAATATGCATGAAAATAACATAAATTATTAAGATAGCAATACAGGTAATGGAGAATATTTTGTTGGGTTGGCAAACTACTGTCTATTATTGATGGTTGTGCCAGCCTTCTTGTCGGGAAGGTGCCTGTTAAGAATATTCAAAAGAAAGTTCAGGATAAATAAGATAGAATAAGACAAAAGAATAAAAACAATAAACAGGCTTAACATATGCTGCAATAAAAGACACAATATCCGCATTGCTTGCTTCATAAGCTAAGACTTTCAAGCTTCTCATTACATGTTTACTTGTTTAGGTTACTTTATTATCATGAAGCAGTGAACTGTTCTATATTTATCAGGAAACCATTTACAACTCCTTACAGTTATCTTATAGCTGCATTTGCATGACTAACTATTATTTTCTCTATTATTTTAGTTCCATATAGATGAGACTATTTCTGAGGTTTCTTGCATGAGGTTTCTTACAATTCTTTGACGGTCCATGAAGCTGCATACTGTTGTAGGACAATCATTAGCTCAATAGTAGCACTTTCTCCATTTTACTTGCTCAAAGTCTAGAAGCAGTGACATTGTGGCAATTCTATTTATCTTGATAGCCCAATAGCTGGAAGATGGCCAAGATAAGTTGACACCTTGGCTCATAGTGGAGGTAGTCATTCAAAGGATTCAACGGTATTGAATGCATTTGACTTAATGATTACTAACATTGACATTTATATTATGTATTTGGAGGAGGACTCGCATATAGTTCTCTTTTTTAATGCCCAAGAAGGCACCTACTAAAACTCAAAACGCTAAGGTACTTAGGTGGGATCTCTTGGTATTCAAGCATGCATGCTTAAGAAACTTCACTTAGTAATGTGTAGCTTAGCCAGTCTAACCCAAAATACAAGGTTACTTAGGTGGGGAGCTCTTAGTATTTAGTCATGCTTATGAAGCCTCACCTAGCAATATGGAACTGAGGATGAACATGGTTGAAAGCATTTCATAATTAAATTTACTCGCGGTTTACTGCCATCTTTAGAGACATTGTGATACTTGCGTCTTCTCCCACGACGGTTCGATATCTTCAATTTGTACATGCTATGTTTGTAAAGAAAGTACTCACTCTTCGTTCCTCTACACTTTTCTATTTCCAGGAATTTGATTCAACCTACGGCCCAGCTTGGCATTGCATAGTAGGAACAAGCTTTGGTTCTTATGTCACACATTCTTTGGGAGGTTTCCTGTATTTCTCCATCGATAAGGTCTACATTCTTCTCTTTCGGACCGCGGTGGAACCAATAGGCAGTCGATGATCGTAGGGGTCGCAAGTTAATCTAGATGCATGAGATGATGTATCCTATGTATGGGGAAAAAACAATTCTGTACAAGTGTAATGACATGAAACCATGCCTCTGGTTTCTTTTTGTTACTCCACTACACACCGCTGTTATGTTTTCTTCCTGTGATTACATGCTCACAAGAACATCCATATAGACTACACAGATTAAGTTTTCTTTTAAGGTTCATTTGTTATTTTTAGATTATCTCTATTAATCATGTTTTCAATTTAAATTGTGTTGAATGGTATAATAAGTTGGGGTCCAATATTGTCAGCTTTATAAACTCTTCGATACGATTATAGCAAATTGGTTCACCTGAATTGGGCTCGAGAGATAGGTGAAATTACCCGATATCGTTTGGACGAGACCAACTTGTAATAAGTTACTCTGTGAAGCATATAAATGAATGATTATGGAAGAATAGATTTTCAAGATCACAAAGAAGTCCTCAAGTTTTATACAAATAGTTAGACTTTAAACACCAGATCAGAGAGAAATTTAAGAAGTTGTGTGTAGTCTAATGCTCAAATGACTCTCTAGTTGATTGTCCCCACTATGGAAACATTTTGTTGTCCCTAGAATTGCATCTAGTCGACTCCTACTCCATTTCCTAGTCCCCAATCAATACTTTATGTCATTGAGTTCATTGAGCTCTTAAAAAGCTCCATGATCTTCCAAAACATAACAAAAGCCACTCAATGCTTCAAGTCATTGAGTCCTCAAATCTACTCCCAACTCGATCAAATGCGTCAAGCTATTGAACCCGTCTCCTTTCGACGACACATGCCAACCATCCATTGGTCTAAATATTGGGCCCCACATCAACAAAACTCCTGCCTCACGACTACCAAACATAATTTTGAAAATCTCAGAAGGACTAGAAACTCAACTAGTTTTTTATTATCTTTTATGGAATACCACTTATCTTGGCCACACACTTTCAAATATTTTAGGGTTGAGGATTTTGTTGGGAGGCATGTCCTTTCATTTACTTCCATACACTCTTTAATTAGTTCATGAATTTGATGAGATTCCAGAAATGTTGTTGCTTTCATGAGAGCAATTAGAACGTGTTGGTCTTCTTTGCACCTTTCAAGTGAGAGGTATAAATGTTCTTGAGAAGAACAAATGAATAAACTATTCTTGAGTTTGACTTTGCTTTGTCATCCATGGAAGTGTCCTACAAGTCAATGACATGTACTTGATTATAATTTTTTTTTCCTAAAAAATATATAGAAATTGATCCGCGAGATTTTTATTTTTTTTAAATGTACTTTCTCTATTTTTTTAAAAAAATTATTTACTTATAAAATATTGCTATATATCTTTTCTCCTTCTAATGTCCAATCCTTTTATTCTTCACCCCTTAATCATAACACCATCTTACTATTAAATTAAATAATCTATAGATTGAAAGGTGATATAACTTTTTACGAAGATAAAATTTATTTTATAAAAATAATCCCTTTTTTTAATATAATTAAATGACAGGCAATGTGAACACAAGAAAATGAATTCATTATATTCCTATAGATGTCATTTTTCATCAAATTGGGAATCAAGAATTTATTTTATTATTCATATGTAAATTTGTGAAAAAGACATTTAAAGAATAAGAATGAAAAACCTTCAGAGAGAAAACTAATTAATTATAATATTTTATCCAAAAAAGTCTTTTGGTCAATGTCTTGATATGAAATTGAAGTCGCCAAGAACAAAGTCAAGAGGTGCATGCATGGTTAAGAAGATTTATGAAAGGAAAAAAATAAATTATTTTTGACAAGCATTTGTCTATGTTATCATCCATAAATCCATCCATTCTAACATAAGTTCATCACAATTAATAACCGAGTTAATCACTAATTAATGCTTTCCCATTCATCCATGAAATATTTCTTTTATTCCATATATTTAATTTAAGCATTTGGGAAAAAAAATTGTGCATTGTAGTTGATGATTTTTTTCTAAAAACATTCATTCATTCACAAGTACCAATTTGTCAATTTTCTATTTTATTATTAGTGTAAGGGGTTTAAGGCCATAACTTGTAGATTACTCTCAAAAAGCATTTAAGAGTATTTTATTAAAACTCTAAGCTTTAAATCTTAAATCCTAAATCTTAAATCCTAAATCCTAAATCCTAAGAACATCCATATCAGTTTCTCTATTACTATATTTAAAATTTAGGATAAATGACTCACTTTATTAAATTTAGACAATCATTTTTCACTACACACTATATTAACCACCCTAAAATTTTCATCCTCCTTAATTTTTTATTATTTTTTTCTTTTTCTTCTATTTTTTTATTATTATATTTATGAAATGAGTGGAAGGGGAGAGATTGAAAAGATTGAGTGGAAGGAGAGAGACTAAAAATAAATATTATTTTATTTTTAGAGTAGATGTTTCATTCCTAAATTTAGAGAGTCACTGTTTATCAAATCTAAATTTAAGAAATGGATAGGGTAGTTAATGCAAAGGTTTTTTAACTACCATATCTAAAATTTAAGGTAAAATTTTTAGATAGAGTAACTGATATAGATGCTCTAAATCTGAATAAAAAGAGAAAGCCTTCTTTAGAACCCGTCTTCTACCGCGGTGCGATCCGACCATCAACTTAACATGACAAAGCACCTAACTGACCTAAAAAGTGTTCCACCAGCCATTGAGCTCTAAGCATGCTTGTAAAAGACTAAAACAGAGTAAAAATTTGAGGACTGTTTCTTGCTGATTCTTTAGACAAAAAATTTGTCCATCCCAAAGTAGAAGCCTTCATGTATTGGCCAAGCAACGGCAGATGGGGTGGTGCTGTCTCCCATCTGGAGCCGCCACGTGTCCCACCCTGCCTTGGCCTGCAAAGCAAGGTCAAGCTTCAGCCGTAGCTATAAATGACAGGTGATCCATCACCATTGTTTTCCCATTGGCGTGTCTGTGTCTGTGTCTCTCTCTCTGTTTCAGCTCCTGCAGTGAATGGGGAGGCAGCCTTGCTGCGAGAAGGTAGGGCTGAAGAAGGGGCCATGGACTGCGGAGGAGGACAAGAAGTTGGTCAACTTCATCCTCACCAACGGCCAATGCTGCTGGAGAGCTGTGCCTAAGCTCGCAGGTCACCAACCTTCTCCTTTTCGATGCTTTTGAGGGCATGGCGCCGTTGCTCCTCCTGATCGTCATGTCGAAAAATTGTGGGTGCAGGGCTGTTGAGGTGCGGGAAGAGCTGCAGGCTGAGATGGACGAATTACTTGAGGCCTGATCTGAAGAGGGGATTGCTGTCGAAAGAGGAGGAGAAGATGGTGATCGATCTCCATTCGCAGCTCGGAAACAGGTCTCCTCCTCTTCTTCGTCTTCTTCTTGGAGCTTCAATTTGTTGATCTCGAACTAAACTTGATGATCTGATCTTGCAGGTGGTCCAAGATCGCGTCGCACCTTCCGGGGAGAACCGACAACGAGATCAAGAACTATTGGAACACTCACATCAAGAAGAAACTGAGGAAGATGGGCATTGACCCCGTGACTCACAAGCCATTGCCTTCAGCACTGCCCGACGAACCGCCGCCGCCGCCGCCGCCGCCGCCTCCGCAGCAGCAGCAAGCTACCGATGCAATCGATCGCGGTGATTCCCAGAAGCTGGACGACGAGATCGAGACCACCGCGAGCCAAGAATCCCTCATGAGAGACATGGAATCGCTCCTCGAGACTACCTCCGCAACCTCCCCTGTCCATTTCTGCACCGACGAAGTGCCGTTGCTCCAGCCGCACGAGTTCGCGGCGCCTTCTTCAGAATTCCAAATCCCATGCACGGAATGGCAAGAATCAGCGTACCTCTGCGGGAACGATCTGGACTTCATCTACGACGAATGGGAGTGCCAGAGGAGCGTGCTGGGGGATCATGAATCATGGAAGTTTGAGCTCTTCTGATTGGAAGGTTAATCGTCGATCAATCGAACATTGCGAGTACAAAAAAATGTAATAATTAAAAAGGGAGGCACTCGATCGCTCTCCCTTTTTCTCTTCGGTATTGTACAGGTTGTTAATTAGATATTTGTTAATTAATCCAAACACATCAACTTTTTTGTATTTCTTCTCCAAGCTAGCTCATTGCTCTTAAACAAAGATAACGTTGCAACTACGTCACAGCGCATGAAAAAAACAAGTTGCCCATTTTCTACATGATTACGGATAAGCCTCAAAATCTCGGATTTTGATCCTTGTATGTACAACATCATTATCATCAATATCGAAGTTAAAATAAGATTAATGCTCTTCAAAGTCCACTGCAATTAAAACTATGCATGCCAGAGCATCCGTAAGGAGGTGACACGATCTGCGGTTTGAACACACGAAACCAGAACAGCTCTGACGTCCCGAGGCGGCAAGACATTGACTTGGACGACTGGCCACTAGAAGCCTCAAGAAAAGACTAGAAGACGAAGTTGCTGCAATCTGTTCTCCACTTCACGCAGTCTTTCAATTTTCCTTCTTGTTGTTGCTGAACGTGCCAAAGACACTGAAGAAACAGATCACTTGGCTACGCGTTATTGGTATGAATGAAAACTTAGTGGGGAATATTCCTTTTGTATATTTGTACTCCGCGTGAATTGTTTGTTTGTTTCTTTTTTTCTTTCTGTCCTGTTGAATTTGTTGCATATGGCGATCGATCGACTTCATGAAATGTGCTTGAGAATGTATGTATGCCATCCGTTTGTATTAGTCGGTGTGCATGGCTGCACAGCCATGGAAATTGTCAATGCAGCATGGGCAAGTGATTTTCTCAAAGGTTATAAATAAATGCTTAATTTATCAAATTAATGAACGTATTAAGGGATTTGAAAAAATATTAAGATAATCCAGAGGTAGGTTAAAGTTCTGTCCTGGAGCAAAAGTCTCAGTTGATTCAGTCCTCCAGAGCTTTGGAATTCAACCAGTGATGTAGTAGTGTGATGAGGCATATATTAGACCTTTTCAATGTAAGAAGTGAGATGGGTTTCTATAAGTAATGAGAGTTTAAATATCATTAAGGGTACTTTACATCTAAGGAGTTTGAAAAACTTATGACAAGATCCATTTGCTTTTCCAATTTATCTTGTGACCAGTAAAAAAACTTCCACGGGTCGTCAGATTGATCATCTTTAGAATTAATTAAATGGTAAAAACTGGGTACACGAATTACACAAAAAAAAATGTGATGGAGATTTTCTAAATATGAATTCTAAATCCATGAGCTCAATAAAATAGAAAACATACTGGACATCTAATATCATCAAAGTTACAAGAGAAATTAAATATATAATATAAAACGATGAATATGAATGTGACGGGATTGCCATCGTCTTTGAACGTCATCTATGATATCCTCATCCACAAAATCCTAATCCTATGGGAGAAGCAAGTTTTCTCCCAATGGAAAACGGGGAGATCTCATATCCTATGCAACTATATATACAACGAATCCAATTTTATTACCAGCTTATCAATAATAACCGAATGAGTTAACTAGTTCTTCATGTAAATCCACCCGAGTTAACTAGTTCTATACGTGTAGATCCACATTCAATAATATACATTCGTAATTAATCAGAATTAAATCAGGTTTAGCACAAATACTCGTGCTACAAATAACAAGATAATATCCAATATTACAATCATGTTATCGTGAATCCTTTGAGAGGTTGAAGAGCACATTGAATAATAAAGTATTTAAACCTAAAAAAATAATTATATTACAGCTGAATATATTTCCTTAGTATTTGGCCAGTTGTGTTTTGTAGTGTTGCTTGCTTCCGCGTATCTGACAATAAAAGTCGCCAATGAATAATTATGAATATATATATAAAAAGTATAGTAATAATTTATTTTTTTTAAAGAAAATCTTCTTGATTATTGCGAAACAGGTGGATTGTTGCGAACAGCTTGCTCCAACAGTGTGTCGACCAAAAAGAATCTATTTCAAACATTTACAGTAAATTAATCTATATTTAAGTAATATTTTAAAATTATATTTGATATTTGTAATTTCTCATGTATGTTAAGGTTTAATATTATTACTAATGATGCATTGATAACCTTGTGATCCATCTTTATAGATAACATTTTTTTTTTAATCTTGTGTCTAGTTAAATTTGTTGGAATCAAGATTGTATATATATGCAAAATAAGTATATGATTGGCTTATATCTTTGTAATATCTTAATTAAGATTCTATATGAGATTTGGATCATTTAGTCTCTTCCATGTACAATAGTTTTAGCTATATATATATATTCACATGATCATCGAAGCTCAAGACTAAATTTGATCAAAATAAAAAAAATCGAGAGAGAAAATAACAACTGAGAAATTGGACCTCACCTTGGATAACTAAAGCCTCACACTCAGATAGTGGAAACCTTATGCCAAAACTCGCATAATACAAAGAATTTCATTTAAGTACTATTCTACTTAGGAAAGTTGTATCTGACTCAACTAGACCCAAGCCTCAATCGAACTCCTATCAATTTATGTGAAGTAGATGCTACACACAATTTCCCTCAACCTATGACAATAGTACTGTTAGTGTATTATGTGTTGATCCTATGATTTATCTTTCTTCATATAATATGAAACGGTATGTAAGCAACGTCTAGGGTTAAAGTAATCATCATTTTACTACAACTGTTAATCTGTTATGCAATTTTTTAGTACCATTGCTAATGACTGATTTGTCATAATTTTTTTTTGATTTTCTAATTTTAAAATTATCTTTTGCATCATTGAAAAGCGTATATCCATTATTTTTATTTTAAAAATGTACCATGTGGATGTTTATTTCCGTAAACAAGCCTCATGCAAGAGTTTGATTTCTACAAGTTAAACTCACAATATAATTAAGTGGTTTTTTCACATTCTTTAATCTTCATTTGCTAGATTTATTCTATCTATTACTTTATGTTTGGAGAAAACTTAAAAAGATGTGTTGTAACGCCATGGGAACATTTAGATGATCATAATTATCTCCATTGAGATGAGGAGATTAGAACAAAGTGTGTGCCTTTTTTTTGGGCTCTTAATTATGCATTAAGAATGACAATTAGAATTAATTATCTCAATTACAATTAATTACAAATGGACACTACAGGAGATACCTAATTTAACGATGAAAAATTAAAATCCATTGCTAATTAGCGGTGGAAAAGAGATTCCGGCACTATTATAGGGACATAATTTATTTCCTGTCGCTCAATTGTAAGAAATATATTTTCTGTTTCTATTTTAGAGACGGATTTTAATTTCCGTCAGTAAAATAGAGACAGAAAATAAATTTTCGTCGCCATTTTGGGAATTCACCTTCTTCGATCTCCCATAGATCTCTCGATTTCCAGCACCCACGCTGATCTCCGATCCTCTCTGATCCTCGACGTCCTCTCCTCTTTGATCTCTGTATGCTCCTCTCCCCTTCCCTCTCCTCTCGCTTTTCTATCACGAGCTCAAGACTACGAGCTTGTCCATTTGTTAGCTCACGCCCACATGCTTGGCCGACCGTGAGCTCATGGTCGTGAGGTTGGATGATCGTGAGCTCATGATCAAGAGCTTGGACGGTCATGAGCTCGTGCAGTGAGCTTGGTTGCTCGTGAGCTTATTGCCGCAAGCTTGGTTGGTCGACTGTGAACTTCACTGGCCGCGAGCTCGCAGCCATGAGTGTACCCTCATCACGGGTGCCATGCCAATTGGTCAGGAGTTTAGGTTTGCCTATGAAAAAAATTGATTGTTATATAAATAACTGTGAAGATTGTTGCTACAATTGTCCTCATGTCGAGGTTAACCAATTTGACCAAGCTCAAGTGGATTTGAGCTTGAGTTTCAATATTTGAATAATATGTGAAGAAGAGGTCAAGTACGTTAAGGTTGACCAGATACTTGACAATGTGTGAGAGAGAAGTGAACTAGATTATGTTGGGACCTTGACGTCAGCTAGAGGGGGGGGGGTGAATAGCGTCTCTCCCAAATCGTCATCTC
>JBBMJZ010028383.1:0-10312 GCA_037833815.1 Zingiber zerumbet
TTGTGGCGAGGTTTCTCCACCCAGAAGGAGTTTTCTATTAGCCGGTTTTCCGGGGTCTCATCCACCGACGGATTGATCGGATTCATCCACCTTACGGACACGCCGAGGAGTAGGAGTATCATCTCCGAACCTCGTTACATAATCGTGTTTGAGGTTTGCTCTTCTTCACCTTCGTTTCTACTTTGTATTTCCGCTGCGCTAACTCGATTTGTAGGAAGAAATGATAATTTGGGGTCGGCTATTCACACCCCCCTCTCTAGCCGCATCCGGAGATCCTAACACATCCGACCCTATATCCAGCGGATTGTCTTTTTTCGGTTCGGTTCGAGTCGGTATAAGCGGATTGGTCGGTTTGGCGGGTTGACTGCTCACCCTTAATAGAAACTAATTTCATGTCAATCCGAGGTCATTTGATCCATCAGCCGATTTTAGGTATAATATCCATCGATTGACATGAAACTAATGTTTCATCTCTTATGATTATATCCACGCCTTCAAAAGTTAATTTGACTCAATATATTGAGAATAATGATTTTTTGAACACGAATATATTTGAAAATTTTATTTTCTATTCAAAAAATTATTGCTCTCAATATATTGAGTTAAATTAAATATTTGAGGGTATGAATATAATAAGAAGAGGTCTATAACAATATAGAAATTAGTTCCATATAAATCCAATATCTTTGATCCTCATTCAATTTTAGATAAAATCGGCTGATGCATTAAATATCAAATTGACATTTGAAGAGATGGATATAATCAAAAGAGATAGTCAAACAAACTAATTTTATATCAATAGAATGGTTTACTCTATCAATCAATTTTATTTAAAATTGATTTAGAAAATATCAATCAATTGATTTAAAAAATTAATCGACTTCGTTCAAAATTTAGCATTTTAATAAGAATAAAATTAAATCGATTAATTTAAAAAATAAATGTATAATTTAATAATTTTAAAATTATCTTACTTAATTTGATAATTTCGAAAATTTATTCGTTAAGATAAGAAGCCGTTTTTTTTTTTTTTCAACGTCTTCGTCGGAGCTGCTGAGTTAAGGGGGAAAAAATAAAGTACAAAATATACAATAAATAACAACAATTTTACAAAAGGAAAAAAAAGGGCAACAACAACTTTCCTGTGTTTCTCTCTAAATGTAAACCCCTGAAATCCCGAGACCCCCGCGACGATCTGCGTTGTGATCGCAATCTGCCAAACCGAATCGAAAAAGCAGTCTGCCACAAGATGCTCGCCGCAAGCTTAGACTTCCTTGCTAGCCTCGCAGCACGCTTGCTTCTTCAAATCATCACCTGATCACCCTTGTCGGTTCCCTCCTTCAATGGCGAACAGATAAGTAGGCATCTCCCCGCGCCACTGCCCGACCGGACTGCAGCACGGAAAGACAGGGCTTTGGTCTCTGTCGCCCCATCGAAACAGAATCGATTAAAGCAGGCCGCAGGAATCAGAACCTCTCCTTTTTTTTTCTCAACTTTGTGGATCGCGCTGCCTGCAACGTTGATCGGCTAGCTCAGCCTCGCCCCATCTTGCCCTTTCTTTTAGGAAGGCTTTGGTTTTGGGGCCGAGTCACAACCACCAAATTAGCTTCTTATCGTTGCGATGACGCCGGCGGAGGAGCTCAATAGTTTGATGCATTGGATGTTCTCCGAGGTACGCTGAGTAACTCATACTTCGTTCCAGTTTCTATCATCCGTTGAACAAATGAAAACTAAAACTATTTTTTTTTCTTTGTGTTAATCCAACTTTGAATTGACTGGCTGTTTTCTGTAAAAAGGGGGGGAAAAAGCCTTTTCTTTTCAGTTTTATGGAGCGCTCTACTCCTACTTTGAGCTGCGAACAGTTCTCCCAGATATTTACTGATGTGATGTTATTCTCGGCTAATATTGCAGTCGTCGTCTTTTTTGGATCTCTTAACTGACTTGGAGTTGACTTCCGTGTTTGATCGTATCATTCCTTTTTTTCTTTTTGATTTCAGGTTTTGAACATAATGACACTAACTTGGTGGACTGTGATCTTCTCTTTTGTATCAACATTCTGTGGACTTTGAGTTTTGATGGAATGATAAGCAAGGCTGCTCTAATCTGGTCGAAAAAATTTTCTTGCAGGGTTTGTTGGACCAGCAATTCCAACAACTCCAGATGCTGCAGGATGCCAGCAATCCCAATTTTGTTGCGGAGGTGATCACCTTGTTCTGCAAAGATTCAGAGATTATCTTAGCTGAGTTGACAAAATTGCTGTATGTTCTAGCCATTGGGATGTCCTTCGAAGGTTGTATTAGACTATATCTTTATGTTCACTTGTTTAACTGCGAACTTGATTCTGCAGGAATCAACCTGTTGTTGACTTTCAAAAGGTGGATGCTTATGTTCACCAACTTAAAGGAAGTAGCTCGAGGTTTCTTTGATTCTCTTCTCTGCTTATTTTGTTTTCTGTTTCAGTTCTTCTCGCATTTTCTTGTTAAAATGTTGTCATTTGCACATTTAGAGATGATCATATTTTCAGTTAGTTATGAGGGAGGCTGTTTGACCTACCCTTCTTTGTGGGTTGGATGGAATTGTTGGCATCCAAGTTAGGGAATCCAAGCAATGCTATGAAGTAATATACTTGATCGTATCTCACTCTGGCATTTAAATTAGAATCAACTTGTCAAGTTTGTGGGAAGAGGGATAGTGGAGAAGGATTAACATAGCATAAGAGGTGGTGGTATAAATTAATTACTTTAAAAGCGCATGACTTTTTTTGTAGAGCTGTAAATGAACCAAACATTTGTGAACAAGCTTGGGTTTGGTTCAATAAAAACTTATTTATGTTCGTTCAATTGTAAATGAATATATAAAATAAAGAAGCTTGAACACTAGTGAGCTTGGTTCATTAATGTTCATGAACAATATTCAGGAACACTATTCATGAACAATTTACAAATAAACTTATTTATTAATTTGTATAAAATTTAATTGTCAAAAATAGTATATTTTGTAGATTTTTTTTGTGTTCTTTCCAAATCTAGTATGCATAATATTTTAAAAATAAAGACATAGTATAAGTTTCATGAATAGATAACAATTTAATGTAAATTATAACAACATTGATAGTTGAGATCGATTAATATTGAATAATGTTCATGACAATGTTCAGGGACAATGTTCATGAACAAGCTTGAGTTTGGCTTGGGCTTGATAAGATTTTTAATAAACAAGCTTGAACAAGCTCGATAAGTAAATAAACAAGTTGGAACACAACTAAGTTTGGCTCAGTTCGTTTACACCCTTACTTTCTTGAAGCCTCATGAATCCATCTCATTTTTTCTTTATTTTTAACCTGTTTAAAGGGGTGGCCTGTTCATGAAGATTCCTATTCAGCGCAGATTATAGATTTGAAGTTAGCAAGTCAAAAAGTTAAATTCCTAATCAATTTAATTTGATCACATAGAATCGACACACAATATTCCACATAGATGGGGCTCGACAAATCCTAAGTGTCTAATCCCTCAACATCGAAGTCGTACTTCTTACCATATGAAGTTAATGTAACACACATGATGCTACTTGCATCACACAACATGATCTTAAATCACTCTTTTGGTAGGTAAGATATTTTAGTGATTAGTTTCTAGGTTAATAAAATGAGCTCAACAAGTTTCAGTTTAGGAGAAGCCAAAATTTATAGGGCAAGACTTCGACATGAGATTTTAAATGGTAGATTATTAATTTGGAATTATTGTGTGTATCCTTTACAATTCCAAGTTTTCTTTTTTACTTTTTATTAAGCTATAAAAAACGAGGAGGGTCGAGTGGTATTGGAGGAGAGTTTGGCCCATTTGAAGCTACGACTTTCTTTGGCACCTTCTCTTTTGTAACCTTATCGTTTATATCCTCCACCCCTCTCACGTCAAGCACTATGGCGCATATGGATCATCAATGTCCTTGCCAAGCATCTTCATACCTAGATCGTGGTGGAGAGTTGTACTTTCTAGTGCCAATGTGATTTAGTGAGAAGGTAGGCAAGGAAACCGTGAGGAAGATCAAGGAGATGCAATTTCGCCTCCTATATAACACCAAGCTCAGAGTTCTCTCCTTCTCACCAAACATCTTATAGATGCTTATTGCTTGATCAAGCTTGAAAGCATTACAAGCAATGATGGTGAACCATTTTGATGAGCTATAAAGTGGGAAACACGTAGTTCATCTACTCATAGTCGTCTCCCTCTTCAACATGAGCTCATTGATGATGAAATCATAGTACTCTACTCAAAGTTCTTGAACGACAATACAAACACCAAGGCCATTACTCTCTCACTCTCTTTCTGGTTGGAGCTTATGCGCAGCTTTTCTTTTTCCTCTATGGGAGGCCTTGTATGCATCTATGCTAGCTCCTACCAGTGCCAATGTCCCATGCGCATCCAACCCATGTCATTGACACAGGTCATCAACAAAGCTTGGTCTAAGTGGATGTGGACAATAGATGTGTCTTTTTTGGCATGTATTAGCACGGAAAACTTGCTAAGCCTTTCCATTTATTGTACCATAATTATAAGTGATGGGGTGTAATAACTATCACAATGAGTTTTATTTTTAGGATGTTTGACAAGTGGGAACCAATGATTGGCCAGACCTATACATAATGTTGATTCATGTCGTACTTTAGCAAACTAAGTTGTATTACTAATGTAATATTTGTATGTTTGTATTAGTTCACAAACTAAGTCCAAAGAAAGTTGTTGGGTATTACCATTTACCTGGTGAGTTGAACGTATCTTGGTTGGACTTGTAGTTCTATCTCTCACAATGTGGAGAGCTCTATAAGCTGTTGTTTTTCTTAGTGATGATGAAATGACAAAAATGGAACAGCAGTTAAAGAATCAACAGTATACCTACCAAAGATGTGTGATACACAGCACATTGTGATATATAGTTCACTTTGGCGAGGACCTCGTGCACTAAGCATCCATCTGCATTAAGCTTATCTTGCTTCATGAGTCATTTCACATTTTTCTGTTGCATCAAAAAGCAATTTTCTTTACTAGCTTGAGCTTGTATTTACCCACAGATATATACTTGAAGGCTTTTGGTAAATATCGTCCAAGATAAAGCAGAGTGTAGTGCTAGTTTCTGTTTGCATTGACAGAGGCAAAGCCCACAATCATATTTCATGGTTTCATTTTTTTTTATTTCTAATACAATTATACAGCATGAGCATGATGCAAAATGTGAGAGGAATGAACTTGGACATTTTAGAAGTTCTTAGAGATTTTTAGTTAGCTAATTGTTTATATTTCAGAGTGTCTCATGTCAGTAGTGACTTTTAGCAGTTTTTTTTGTGGTTGTAAATGTCAATATAAATGGTTAAATACGGAATGCTTGGAACTTTGAAATTAATTATGGATTATAAAATGTGAAGGGGAGCTTTGGCGCAATGGTAAAGTTATTGTCGTGCAATACGGTGGTCATGGATTTGAGTCGTTGAAATAGCCTCTTCCAATACAAGGTTAGATTATGTAAAATAACCCAGGGTTAGGTTGTGTACAATAACCCAAAGTGGTTCGACCCTTCTCCGAGACTTCACATTGGCGGTAATTTTGTGCACCAGACTGCTTCGACAAATAATATAAACCTAATAAACCTACTCTGACTTGTGATGCTGTGAACAAAGTGCTAAACTGTGCACCATTAATGCACCATTAGGATGCAATAATCTGTCCTCCCACTAGCAAGTACATGCATAATGGACCTTAAAATGCTAACGGTCTCCTACCCATATTCCCAGAAACTGAAAGGAGATACCTTCAAATCAAAGGAAGCTGTATGGCTTATTGGCTTATCCTTTTCTCCAACATTGAACAAAATGTCCTTGTATTTGCAATCAAAATTGCAAATTCAATAACATGATTTTAATATTTGGAAAAAGGTTTAGATAGTGTTGTTCTTTAAGATGATTGATCATCTTCCAGTTTAGTCAACTTTCATCTTGTTCGCAACTAAATCTCAAATGTTTTCTTTTATTGATGGGTAAGTCCACAATATTGTGAGAAAAAAATTCTTAGTTTAGCTGAAGCTCTATGTGGACGAAAAATGCTGTGTGACTATAATCATGTTCGTGTATAAGATTGATTCCAATATATAATATAATGCTTCAATTTGGTTGCTAAGTTCTGGTAAATTCATAACTCATCTCATAACTTATATTTATAATAAGGATGAACTGTCTAACTTGCATTAAGAAAGTCTTCTTTGGTCAAACCACATGCACAGGTACCTTTTATGTTCTGTCATGTACGCATGTTCTTATTGCATAATCATTAGATAAATGTTTTTTTCTCCGAGAATTATCATATGAATATATTACTTTTAATTAAATTGTGCAACTATTCAAATATGCATCACAAATGGTTTCCACCAATGTCATACTTGAATTCTGGATGAAAAAAATTGAGGGTTGCTGTGGGTTTGCATAGTTAACATAAAAAATTCTAAATCCATACGAGTGTGGACTCAAGGAAGGGTAAGATCCTTGTAGCGGACCCTAAATAATTACGGCAATCATAGGTTGAATGACTTTTACCACTTTGACTTCCTGATTGCCTATTAGGAGATATCAAATCTTGTTTACTCTGGATATAGTAGCTCATTCTTTTTGTAGTGCTCATTATACATGCATTTATAGTGTATAACTTTTCTCTTTGGCTGTGATTTCTTTTGCAGCGTGGGCGCGAATAATGTAAAATTGGCCTGCATTCACTTCCGTCAGTTCTATGACGAGAACAATAAAGAAGGGTAGGCATTGTTGCTTAGCATATCAAATTGCGTAAATTATAAACAATTTACAAGTTACCTTGGTTGTCAGTATGAAAATTTAGTATCCAATTCATAAATAAATACAATGGAGCACCAATGAAGCCTTTGCTTTATGCTTAACTGTTACACTTTTAATAAGATATCCAACTCATGGTGGTTTTTCTGTCATTCTTCTTGAACAGCATTAGCGTTTTTCTTTGTCCTTTATTCGACTAATATCGCATGACAAACTTTCCTATTCCAGGTGTCTCAGTGCCTTGAATGTCGTGGAGTGTGAATATTTTCGTTTGAAGGACAAACTTGCGATTATGTTGCAGGTATTTTTCCTTGTCTGCTTTACCCTCTCGTCCAGTGTTTCTAGCTTTAGATTTCCGCATAGCTTGTCTGCTGAGTTGTGGTTTACTAGGTTTTTTCACATTAAATAAACTACACGGGAAGATGATTGGAGAACTACACAACTGATTCTGACTAATATACCGTGCCGGATATGGTTAAAAAAATATCATCATTTGCGAAAATCCCCATTTTCCTTAGAAATCAGCAGGAACTAATCCTTAGCCTACATGTGATTAGATTTGTCGGTTCAGCATTAGTCGTGTATCCTTGACTTGATGTTGAGTTTTTCTCTAATCAATTGCTTCTTGCCTGTCTCTTCCTTTCTGAAGTTAATATGCTTTTGCGTCGACAACAGTATTCGTAAGATGTTCCAGATAACATCACCTTACTAAACTCCTGATTCTACCATCGTTAAGATACTAATTGACCTATTTCTGTGCAGCTTGAGCAGACAATCCAAGCCTACGAGAGCAACAAACAAATTTAAGGAATGAAGAAGAATTCGTTCCATCGCTAGTTCAGATTCCGTAATCAAATTATCGGTTATCTGTTTAAACATATATTCAAATGAATTTGAGGATTTAGCCGGATTGTTGTTACTAAAACTACACTTGGAAAACATGAATTTTGTGCTTGTTTAAACTTATTTGGCCACTGAAACAGTTTCTACTTTAGGCAATGCAAGAGAAATCTTACTTCCGGAAGAAGGTAAATCCAAGGTAGAGGTGCCAATGGGTGACACTTCGCTTGGAATGGCTCGATTTTGTGCTACTAGTCATTGTCTTAGGCATGACTAATTCACACCCAACACATTGTGCTAATATGATTGTATCAGGCATGGGTCGATCAGAGTTGGGTCGTGTCAAATCCAATCCAAATCAAGTTAGGTTGAGATGTTGCACGGACCCAACTTAGCCTGTGTGGATCATCAAAACTGACCTCGATAAGCTTATCGATGATGGATAGTGATGGTGTCCTTTTCCTTTGCTCGGACTTCTTTTCTCCTGAAGCTACGATCACCTTCTAATGATCCAAGATCTGATGGCCTAAGAACAAAGAACATTAAGTTTGATCGGCTCCTAGCATTGCCACATGATGCTCAAGTTAATACCGAGTGGAGGATGAGAAGCTCGTTAGGATGTGAGAGAAAGCAGAATGTAGAAAGAAGGTTTCATGGAGAATAGTTACCTCCATATATAAGAAAAAACTTCTTTACGTTGGGAATACAATTAAAGTCTCACATTGACCAAAAAGATTATATATTTAAAAGATGAAAGATATCTCAATTGATATAAGACTGTTAGGTAGAACCCAAAAATAAATCCATGAAACCTTAGTCCTAAAGTAGACAATATCATACCATTGTGGAATAATATGAAAGAGTTAAATCACATGGGGCTATTATCCTTTGGCAGTTGAATAGCGTATGGGGAAGGGTGAATGTGACTTCCCAACCTGAATGAAATGTTTTGGATGAGTGTTAAGTACTCGGGGAAGGGCATGTTGATATGAAGATGATACTTGGTGATAGGGGTGATACCAACCTGAAGAAGACATTTGGTGCTTAGGGATACCAACATGCATATGACACTTGGTGCTCGGGAATGTCACATGCTCGGGGATGTCAATGTTGTAAATGTGAATGGAATAAAGATGTGGAAACAAAGAGACTCTATTGTGCATGAGTTGTTAGTCCCACATTAGAAGTCTCTTGGCTTATTGTCGGTTTAAATTATGGCACATGCATTGATGTTATAAACATATGTATGAGGAAAGACTCTCTCACGCGTTGGTGCACAGGGGTGGGTGCAAATTCAAGGCTCGGATTGTACTGCACCAAGGTTGTCTTGTGTGCAAGCACAACCTGCGCACGTCAAATGTCGGACCGGTCGAGGCAAGATTTGCCTAAGTGAATAAACCAATATTTTACCACCGAATCTCTTTTTGCTACTCTCTCAAGAGAGTAACATAAACATTAATATAAAATTAATAGTGATTTTGTAACGTCTCGATATTAATGACGATATTAAATTTATTAACGGTGACTTCGTAACGTCTTGACATTAATAGCGACATTAAACACATTAATAATGATTCTGTAACGTCTCGACATTAATAAAGACATTAAATTCATTAATGGCAACATTAAACTCATCATTAAATGACTATAATTTGGTCATTCATTGCAGGTAAGGTGAGGACTCCTATATAAGGAGGTTAGATCTTGAGAAAAGAATAGAGAGTAGTGGCAAATAAGCGAAAGAGAAAGCGAGAAGAAGAGCATGAAGTGAACCTCTGTACACCCGTGCTATCCTATAAAACTCTTTCAGTTGTACATCCGTTCGGCTGAACTACTTGTGATAACATTCGGGTGCATTCTCAGTTCACCACAAACAATCAGTGCTTGGTTGCATGTGTGGTTTTGCCATTGTATCCTAGGAAATAGACGACCCAAGAGAACCTCAAAGTACAGCCGGAGGAGGGACAAATATGTTTCAAGAAAACTGTATTGAATGCAGGTCTTGGTATCTTAGTCAACAAATTCTCTTCCTGATTCGACGATCAATTCCCGATTCTGCTACGTACAACATCAACTCCACAACTCAGACTACCAGAAGCTTGGCAGAACCAGCCCCGCTGGCAGCTTGAGATTATTCACTCAGGTCATCTTAGCAGATAAGTTAGAATTGATTTTGCGTAATTTCAATTCAGTAATTTTTCCTAGTATCTTCGACAGCAGATTGTCCAACAATATTGAAACAGATTTCGTTCTGTTGAGATGGCTACAGAACAAAGTGTTGAGGTGCAACAGACTCAACACATGAAGGTCCCCTCTACCCCGATTGAAATTGTGTCAATCAACCACGAGGAAAGGCTAGAAAAGTTCACTAGATTAAACTTTAAGAGGTGGCAGCAGAAAATGCTCTTCTACTTAACCACGCTAAATCTGGCTCAATTCTTGACCGAGGACCTGTTGGAACCTTGACGTCCACTAGAGGGGGGTGAATAGCGTCTCACCAAAATCGTCACTTCCTACGCTTGTTAGTGCACAGCAGAAATACAAAACAAATCTAACAAATAGAAGTTAAACCTAGAGGCAATAACCAAGACAATCAAACCTCTAACACGTTTATGTAACGTGGTTCGGAGATCACTTACTCCT
>JBBMJZ010028392.1:0-10311 GCA_037833815.1 Zingiber zerumbet
CTGCAATGTAAACAGTCAATTATTAAAAAAAAAAACTTGGCTCTAGCTAGGACTCTCCGTAATGTACTAAAGCCCTTCTCTGGCATATGCCTTGGGTCTACAATAACTACCCATCCTCTCATGCTTTTAAATTGTTAAGCCTGTTTGACGCCCTAGTCAATGAAGAAAATCAGTGGAAGGAGCCTTGATCCCTCACCTCACCTTGCAGAGGAGAACACATGTTTTGAATCAGGGAACCAATCATTAGGTATTTGGGTGTACATTAGTTGGAGGTAACCACATTGAGGAGTGTCTACCTTGCAGAGGTGGAGGATAAAACACATTTTGATTCAGGGAAACAAATAATTAGGTATTTGAGTGTAGATTAGGTAGTGGTACCCTCACATCGAGGAGTGTCCATTTTGCGTGCTATTCCACCAGCTGAATATATGATGCTTCTGTACCAAATGACACATAATGATCTTTTAAACCATGATGTTGTTAACAATCAAAACAGGTAAAAGGGTGGCCCAGTGCACGACAATGAAATTTAGAGCAAAGGTGTGGTGGATCTTATCTAGAAGATGATTCAATCGTGTTCCTTTGCATCCCCATTTTATGTTTTGCCTATCCTATCTGCATCTCTAAAGCAGCCTTTGTTATTTTCCTTTTGGGTTTAAAGGTTAACTGGGCCAATTATTACTGGAATCAATAACAATAAGAGGATATTCATCCCCCTTCCACAGCCTAAGAGAGGCGCCTCAACAGATCCACAGAAATTACATCAGAATCAATCCTACTGCATCTATTTCTAAGGACCTCTTTGTTAGCCAATCTGCTTCAGTCTCCCTTAACATTTGGTGATAGGTGACATTCCATTCCCTGCATAGCAGCTTGACGATGGCTTTCAACTTGTTGGACCAATCTCTTCCAGTTTTGGCTTCACTATGCATATTCCTCCATGTCTCCTTGCTATCAGTGAATAGTCTCAATGCACTAATGCTCCTATCTTAGGCAATTCCTAATCCATTTCTGATGCTATTTAGCTTTGCATTCAAGAAAAGTCAGTTTTAGTGCCTTCTGATATGTTTCCTTCATCATTTCTGAATATCCCTCCAACACCCACAATGTCATATGTTGTGACGAGTGCTACATCTATTAATAGATTTATGCCGTTAGCATATACTTTTAGAACTCCAATAATATCTTCATCTCATTTTTTTTATTTGGTGGGATGGCCTTGGAGTATGATGTTCTGCTTCTATGTCTTTCACTTGATTAACAACAACCTCCCTCAGTTGCATCGGCATTTGGAAATCTACTTCAAACCTCTTCTTGTTTCTCCACTTTCATGGGCTCCAGCATGTCACTAAGGTTTTTCATAATACATAACTGCAAAAGCAGAGCTAGTCTCCTTTTTATTCGTATTACATATGAGTAGTGATCTTTGTTCATTTCTAATATATATGGTTGGATGTGTGTAAGTTTATTGATGAACAATGTAGTTTAAACTTGGCACTCGATTCAAGTGTAGGATTCCAAGTAATTTTCTGCCAAAATTTCCAAAAATTAAAGTTTTTATCAGCCAACTCAAGTTTAACTTAATTACTTGTTTTAGGTTAGTTTTCACTTCATAATTGTTCGAGCAAAGGATACATATGATTGGTTCCACTGAATATGCCCAGAGGTAAAGCATGTGACATTAGGGATCAGTCAATGAACATGATTCACAATTTTCCTTTCTATTACTCCATTCCAAATACAATGTTCAACATTCCTGGAACTCAATTGTATGTTACATGCACAGTGAAAAAAGAACAAAAATAAAGGGTAGGAACTCCACAATCTTTTCTATTATGTGATAATTATTTGAAACTGTACATTAGAATCACCAGATACAACATACCATTAGATGGTGTGTTCAACTTCTAAGCTCTGAATTCTTTTGATGCTTCAGTCACTTCACAAACCTGTTGAACTAGCCGTTAGATTTTAGCAGTGCAAGATAAAATAATGCACACACAGCCTTATCAATAATAACTCTCAACTTTGGCATGTACTGATGAGAAAGTATAGAGAAATGTTACAATTTAAATTATAATTTATGTCTGTGTGTTTAAATGAATGTCGTAGATGGATAAAGTGAGTTTCACAACCCCTGAAACCAGTTTTTACCTACCTGTTTAGATGTCAGTGTTTTCACTTTTTTATCCTCCAAGATAATCATCATTTCTTTTTCTCTAGCATTTCTTCTTTTCTTTTTGGATTCCACTTCTGCAGCCTTTGTTAGCACATCAACTTTCCTTAGGAGGAACTGAAAGAGAGAAATTATTTTAAGTAAGCAAGAGCACTTATGTGTTAACCCTAAGTAGAATGAACTGTTTTATATAGACCTTGATTTCATCATCTTTCATGATTAATACACTATCCTTGTCCTTGTGAGATTCTCTCAGGTTTATAACTTCCTTTTGCAGTTTGTCATAAAGAAAGCCTGACACCATATCTTCGTAGCCATTTTCTAGGCTCTCATTCTGTGATTTGATGTCTTCATACTGTTTTTCATTAACCTCGTGGTTGACCTCTGTTCTTCCAGTAATAACATCATCTGTATGTCCATTGGGCCTAACATTTGTTTCTGCATTTTCCTTCCCAGTGTCATTATATGACCTGCTTCTCAAAGCTAGCAAATTCTTTTTCACAACATTTGAGTTTAAGTTCTCCGTTCCTCTGGCATTATCAGCATCTCCAGAATTTGAATTAGGCTTCTGCAATACAGTTGCATTGTTGGATGCATAAGGACTCTTCTTTAGGTCATTGGGTGATGGCAATCCACTCTTCTTTTTCTCACTGGGAAGACTTGAATACTTCATGCCCTGTTCTAATGTTTTCAACCTCAAGCTTAGTTTCTCCTGCAATGATAGGGTGAACATTATAAAAAATATTGATTATTTTCAATTCAGACAAGAACTTGTCAATAAGTATCTTACCTTCAGTTGGTTCTCTGTCTTTGCTGTTCTCTCTGCTAAAGTTAACTTATCCTTTAACCTCTGTATCTCCCCCTACAATTTGCCAATATTAGGAGCTATCAGGAGAAATCATATATGTACCAATGCAATGCAAATAGAGACATGTCAGAAACCATGTTATTGCACTTGAACAGCAACACAAGTCCACTTATAGATGGTTTCAACATAACCTTTTTGAGAATATAAGAGAATTTTCATAGATTAGCAAACCTGAAAAACTCTCCTCTCTTCCAGCCACTGCTTGACAGGTATGACTTTGTCTCCATCATCTTTCCACTCATTAGCTGCAGCTGTTGCTATCCTACTTGCTGAAACTTTAACTCTAGCCAGCTCTCTCTCAACCACCCTTTTGTCCTGGAAATTTGTTGATCGTCTAAAATTTTAACCTCCAGTGTAGATGCAAAGAACCAAATTGCAATACTTAATGGACTGAAACCTACATTTATCTCAGTGATCTTGCGCTGATAGTCCCTTATTGCATTGGCAGTCACACCTCCAGCTAGAATAGATTCCTCAAGTTCACGAATGGTTTTCATAAGTTTTTCTACCTCAACAACTTTCTTTCTATATGTTTTCTCTATAATTTTGTTCTCTTCCTGCAAAAAAAAAAATAAAACAATAAAAAATCTCATAAGGCCTGGCTTGGTACTTCATTAATTTGCCAAAGTAATAGTTTAATGCTAGCCAATTATGCCTGGTAGATCTCTATTTGCCTTTTCAATTCAAGATTTTTGTTCTGCACCACCTCTACATTCCTTGTTTGTTCAAGTGCACTATGCAGAAGACTTTCTGTTTCCACTAGTGCTTCCTCTTTAGATTTTGTCAATCTTTCCAATGCTTTTATATCCTCTCGAAGCATCAGAATCTGCATGTGATTAGTTTGAAAAATCCCATTTTTTTAGAATTATAATGCTATAATGTAGTCATACTTCCAGAATGGAAAATGTTAGAAAATGGTACCTCATTTCTGTATTCCTTGATTTCTGACTCAAATGGTGCTAGAAGAACCTCAACAGGAATGAATTCCTCATCCTTTTGAGTTGCGTAGACCCTTCTTAGAATTGCTTCAGCAGCAAACTGTGCTATCAGTGCCTCTTTCTTTTCATTGGTTAGTTTTTTTATGTCAAGATTCTGCAATGTAGCAAATGATGGTTTCGTCAGCTAGCCAAGATGCTAATCACTCTGCAAGATTTTTGTTTGTAAAAAATAGTCTCTCATAACCTTCTGTTCAAGTTGTTTCTCGGTGGTCCTGAGTTTTTCGTCCATTTTCATCAGTTCATTGCTTAACTAGAGAACATGAAATAGAAAAGGGTAGTTCAAACTCAATAAGGATACTTGGTTGGGTTACTGATTATCTCATTTTTCTTATTCTCTACTTGCCTCCATAACAGCCTTATCCTTCAAGATTTCAGTTGCTTTCAAGGCCTTGATTTCATTTTTAGCTAGTCCCAACTCCCTTTCCTTCTCTGCAGGTTAAGCTCTGAATTTAGTCAAGTTAGTTCAAATGAATTTATGCTATCAAACTTATTGCCAGAAGCTAAACTAGCTTCTTTTTGTTTTTTGTTTATCATAAGAAAAAGACGAAATGATGCAAGTGTAGAAGTATGACCCCTACATAGACAACAACAAAACAGTTTGGATTAATAATTGGGATCCATGAAACTGATGCTCCATCCTTAAATAACTAGACCACTATCGTAAAGAAAATGATTACTAGTCAAAACCACTTTCTTTTGTACTTGGTCTTGCTTTGATGTTGTTGAAACTGAATCATTCAGATGAGAAACAAATGGATAAGAATTCGTGCAGATCATTTTCTTTCATACAGGTAAGCCAACTACCAACACAATCTAGCTAACAACTCTTGAGTGTCTGGCAGTCTTGCTTCAAAGGCTGTTACTAATAAGGCAATTATGATTATCAAGAAAACCTGCATTGGATTTTCATCCAGAAAGAGTAAAGATTGATCTCATAGGTTATTACATGTTCAAGCTATCTATGTTGATCTTAACCATCCTGAGCATTCTAACAAGCAACCTAGAACCTGAACTCTTATGAATCATATATTTATCTTGAAGGTAATATGGACATCTGGATGGTTTGCCATTTTATCTCTAACAAAAGGTTTCAGTAAGTCTCAGACCTCATTTGTTTGATCTTCATATCTGTGCTTACTGTTTGCCTGATTTCTAGCTTCTCAAATTTGGCACTTTCTATGGACATGAACAAAACTCTTTCTGCAATACAATTTTCCAAGTTCAAGAAATTCACAATACACAGAAAAATGCCCTCTGTAATTTATATTTCAGCGTCAACAATAGAATAACCATCTTATTTAATGAAAGCTTGACCGTACGAGCAGGAAACCATGGTTCAAGTGTCCCTACCCTTTATTTTATTCATTTTTTAAAAATGGATGTCTGAACAATTAGGTCAGGGACCAAAAGTAGAACAGCAACTCTTGAAGGAAAAAAGTTCAAAGGACAAACATACCCATAATACAATTTTGCAACCTGTTGAGCTCCATTATTACAGGGTCAGAAGGACTAGCAAAGAGTTCCGTGGCCCCAGCTGCATCTCCCAAGCTGCCCATTGCACCGCACACTTCTCTACTTCAAGCAGCTTGTTCCTCTTCTCACTTCCAGAGAAGACAACCGTGTCACAAAAACTGGACGATTCAAGGCAATTTATGATGAAGGGTATCTTGACAAACACTGCCCATTCTCCAGGTGAGATTCACCAGAGAAAGAGCAGCTGAAGCCGGCTACAACTCAGCTTGATAGCTATCATTTTGTAGGTGCAACTCCTCAATCACATTTGTTTTTTGAATTACATTAAAAAAAAAAGCTTTTAGCGTGTAGATTTGACAGCATGGCCTACAACGGTTTTGTGTGGTTATACTTTTGATTGTTGCCGATAGCTATCAATCAAAGATTGTGTTAAATAAAAACGAAAACAAGGCAAAATCCAAGCTTCAGTTTTGTAATACACAGGTTAATACAGAGAACAGATTTGTTATATTCTTTTTTCTTGTTAAGCAGATTATAAATGTGTGATTGTGATTATTACTGAAACAGGCAGAAAAAGAAGTAATGGTTCATCAGGCTCTGTGCAATCAATGTATCAAACGTAAGCCAACAAAGAAACGTTCTCCTGTTTGCACTTAGCCGAGCATATAAACCCAGGTAAGTTCATGGTTGAACAGACTCAGATTATTTTGATGCAGGAAAAAAAGAGAGATGGCCTAATTCTTAGCTTGGAAGAATTCATATCCTTAAGTTTTTTTTTTTATTCTTTTGATCTTGTTAGAGGGTAAAGACTCTTATCACCAGCCAGTGCAGCATTACTTGCTTCTGCTCATTGAATCCACATTGCATTTGATGAGTTCAGATTTCAGCTTCACTATTTCCAACTAAAACTAGATTGTGATGTGAAGATTATCCAAAAATTAGGTGATTCTTATTCTTCTTTTTACATATATCATAATCTGTGTAGCCGGTGAACGCGGTTTACAGAAATCAAACACTGGACATACTTCTTGGAAAAGATTCATAGGACTCATGTGAACTGTTCTTTTGTTTATTGTTGTCTATTTGGCTTAACAATTGTACTTCTTGTTGTGCTTTTGAACAGGTCAAAATGTGAAATCTGAAAGCAAAGCTTACAATTATAAGCCTTTGATCAAAATGTCTAGTGGCCCATTGATTTGGATTAAATGGTTGGTGAGAAGGTGACACAAAGTGGAAAATAGTATCTACTGAGGTCACTATGTTTTTTTCCAATTGAATTCAAATATAAAATAGATAATCATATATCTTTGCTTTTTTTCATTTAAATAAAATTTTCACACAACTACTATCTTTTCATTGTCAATGTGTAGACAAAAGCTTTTATTCTCTAATTTTACAAATATTTGAAATTTGGGTTAGAAATACGAATAAAATAAAGAGGGAGAGACGAAGATATTTTATTATGCATGAATTATTAGTCCCACATTAGAAGTTTCTTGACTTTATTCTTAATTTAAATTATGGCATATGCATTGATGTTGTAAACATATGCATGGGGAGAGATTCTCTCACGCATGGGTGCGCAAATACAGGGTTCGGATTGTATTGAACCAAGGTTGACTTGTATGCGAGCATAATCTACGGGCGTTGAATGTTGGACCGATTGAGGCAAGATTTGCCTAAGTGAATAAACCAACGTTTTTACACCAAATCTCTTTTTGCTACACCCTCAAGAGGGTAATGAAAGCATTAATATGAAATTGATAGTGATTCTATAACGTCTTGACATTAATGACGATATTAAATTTATTAATGGTGATTTTGTAACGTCTCGGCATTAACGGCGACATTAAACCTATTAATAATGATTTCGTAACGTCTCGACATTAATGAAGACATTAAACCCAGTATTAAATGACCATAATTTGGTCATCATTGCAGGTAAAGGTAAGGTGAGAGTTCCTATATAAGGAGGCTGGATTTTGAGAAAAAAAAAAATGTAGTGAAATTCTTTCACCTCCATTCCTCGATTCTTTTCTCTCAGCCGTGCATCCGTTTGGTTGAACTACTTGTGATAGCACTCGGGTGCATTCTCATTTTGCCATGAACAATTAGTGCTTGGTTGCATGCGTGCATTGTTTTACTGTCGTATCTTGGGAAACAAATGACGAAAGAATCTCGAAGCATAGCCGGAGGTGGGATGAATCTGTTTCAAGGAAACTACGTTGAACGCAGGCCTCGGTATCTTAGTCAGCGAATTCTCTTCCCAATTCAGATATCAACTCCCGATTCTACTACGCATTGTATCAACTCTGCAACTCAAACTACCGGAAGTTTGGTAGAATCAGTTTTGCTGACAATTTGAGATTATTCGTTCAGGTCATCTCAATAAATAAATTAGAATTGATTTAGTATAATTTTAATTTTATAATTTTTGTAATATCTTCCGTAACATATTGTCTAATAATTTGTTGGTGATTTTACATCTAGACTGAAATGTGGCCTGGACTATTATGATTAATGTGTAAAAAAAGTGAGATGGGGAGATGATTAAAGGCTGTCTGACAGAAAAAGTTGATAAGATCAGGATCGAATAAGTTGCATATTTAACAAACAAAAAAATGAAAATATAAAAAGAAAATTGACCATAACATAATAGATAAACTCATGCTCTATGCTACAGATAAGTATCCAAATCATTGATATAGTTGATTGGGAAGGCCTCAATAAACTTCAAATTCGAAGTATCTAGGGGATCATATTCTAATTTCAAATCAGCTGAATATCTTGAATTTGCATAAGTCGTGTTCGGGATATACTTGGTAGGTGAACCTGAGAGAAAGGTTGTCTACCATAGAATTAGTTGGACAAAGTCCGAACATTTGTAATAGAATAATATATTCTATTTAGACTTCTTTTTTTGATGTTTAACTTTTATAGTAATGATAATTGATAAAATTCCTCATATTTAAATTCAGAATAAGTCATTAATGAGAAAACTGGTTATTTTAGTGGCTTATGGGCCTTAGGTCCAAATTCCAGGCCCAATTGTACATTTGTTCTTCCAATGTTTTGAGACTGGATTATATATTAAATATGGCAAAAGGTTAAAACTTTAAAATTTTCAATTTTTTTAGTTTCAGATATATTATGTTATAAATAGATCAGAATTTGTTTTCTTATTTTAATTCAAATGTATATGTATTTTTAATAAAAAATGAAATATATCCAATTTAAATCACAGTGTTTAGAACGGATTCAAAAAGCTAGCTTTAAATTAAATATGCAATTTCATTGATTTTTATTTTGTAAAAGTTTCCCGTTTTAACCTGTTCTTCATTGTTCAGTTTTTTTTATAATTAAATTGGACTAAATTATCGATAAAATCTGATTTTTAAAATACAAATTTGACCAAGTCGAATGGACACAAAGGCAAACCAGGAAATTTAGTCAACCATCTACTCAAGGCAATTAAGCCTAAGGTATCTTCAATACAAGATTGGTAAGAGATATTTAAAATTTAAAAAATTAAATAAAAAAATTTGAACCATTGTAGATATGAGGTTTAAGGTTTATAGTTCAAGAACAGTAGTGAAAATTCAAATATGCTCTTTTGTATTAAAATTGATGTATATACATAGAGTCATGCAACTACATGTTATGAATTATATTATAAAAAAACTCACTTAAAGCTTTAACTATTGGGATGTTTTAATGAGATTTTATAATATTGACATAGTATATTGAAATCATAAAAAAAAAACTCATTTAGAGCTTTAACGATTAGAAATACCCTAACAACAACATATCCGAAATCGACTTCACAAATTTCATAAGTTGACTCGTCAAGAATAATTAACGAACACCTTAGATTTGCAAGATCTAGTAAAGCACAATCTAACGACTTTTTTTTATTTTTTTTAATGCTTTCAATTATTTGAATAAGATTTTATCTTTGAGCTTTATAGATTAAATTATAGTTTTATATATATATAAACTTACGGACTTGTGCGTACTTGTGCATTTCAATTTTATTTATTTTTTTATATTTTTTTAGGCTTTCAGTTATTTTAATAAAATTTTATCTTTAAAATTTAGGGATTAAGTACACAGGATATATGACATAAAGTCTTTATGGTAGTAAAATTTAGAGATCTGTCATACAACTAGTGCATTTTATTTTTTTCTTAATTTTATTTTATTCTCATTTTTTTATTTTTTAAATTTCAGTTAATTCTAATAAAATTTTAAAAGTTTAGGAGTTAGATTATTGTATTAAATATAAAAGAAAATAAAATCGAAATAATTTTTTTAGTGTACACGGGCATACGACTTACTCTTTAGGATAGTAAAACTATATATATATATATATATATATAAAATTATGCGCCCGTATAGTGTGTAACTGTGCGCGCGCAGAATATTACTGGTTTTATTTTTTAATTGTTTTAAAATTTTGAATTAAAAAAAATTTAAAATATTTTTTAAAAATTTTATTTCTAGGGCTCAGACTTTGGGTTATAGTATCAAAGCTATTTTTTTTTTTTAGATTTTACCTCTATGGTTCAAGCTTTGGGTTATAGTATCAAAGTTATTTAGGGTTTAGGCTTTGGGTTATAGTATCAAAATTATTTTTTTTAGATTTTACCTCTAGGGTTCAGACTTTGGGTTATAGTATCAAAACTATTTTTTTTTTTAGATTTTACCTCTAGGGTTTCTCAATTAGGTTATAGTGTTTGGTTTAAAAATAAAATAAAATAAAATTAATTTAAGTATTTATTGAGTATTGTAATATG
>JBBMJZ010028409.1:0-10311 GCA_037833815.1 Zingiber zerumbet
CTACTTCCTCTTTTTTCCTTGACTTTCAACTACATTAAGATGACACAGCTTATCAGGTAACAAACATTATCTTCAAGTTCTAGAACTACAATGGCCTATCCACACTTATCCACATTGTGTAATTTCTCTAGGATTAAAGAATGCCCTTAAGCAAGACAAAGTTTACTAAGCCAAAGACAGTTTACTTTGGATATCATAAAAGAAATGTAAGCTGGAATTTGGATCCTAACTGGAGATTGCAATTTTTTCCTAAATGGGGTTTAATACAGTGTTTGGTTGATGCCAAATTGAAAAATCTCTTTCAGTTTGCTTGCTTGAGGAAGAAGATTGCAGTGAAAATTTTGTGCTAAAGCTAAGATGTTACCAAAGTTTGCAATCTCGTTTTGAGTTGGGATATCATTTCTCGGCCACAATGAGACATATTGTGCATTCCAATTGCCAGTATTGGTGCAGTGCTGAATGTTAGAAGAGGAGGAGAAGGGGGAAAGAGCCAAGGAGAAGGGGGGAATTAAAGTTTCTCATCGAGGTCGATTGTGAAAGCTTTATTTTGCAGATGACAGACCATGCATCGATCATGAAACACCTATCCTTTGCTTGCAGATTAGCAGATAGATGAAACTTATCCATGAGGTGTGTTTGCCTACTCACCTTGCTAGGTTTTGCACAATCAAAACACCTCTCTTGAAATACCTAGCGATGTCATCAACTCGTGTTCTCAAATACCCAACCTTGATTAGCCACCTCAACTCATTAAAGCTTAGTTAACCTTTGAGGACTCTAGATGCATTGTTATTGTTGACTCACGATCCCGATTACCTCACCTTGATCAACCACCTCCCTTGCAGAAGCTTGGCCAACCTCCAAGGAAACTCTTGTTGCATTGAATATGATGTTTTGTTGTATCGTGAAGTCCCATGTGTTAATGGCAGGTGAAACGAGAAGTTTTGTCCATGCCGATCAACATAAAACAAGATTTTCATCCATCGGTGTTGCACAATTGTGCCATATGGATAAGTGTGATGGTTCATATGTGCTTTTATCAAGGGGGCATCATCCAAGTGCTAGTTATTTCGGGATTGAGCTCTTCTCAGTTTCAATATGACATAACTAAATCTGTGCATCTTTTTGTGATGGGTGTGAGGTGTGTTAAGGCTAGGTGCTTCATGCCTATAGCACTCCTTTGATAAGTGTGGCATTCATATTGTGCTTTTATTGAGGGGTGATCCTCCCAAGTGATTTATAATTTTAGGATAAAGTTCCTTGTCAACATTACGCTGATTGTTATGTACTCCATTCCACAATTGAATTGCTTTCCTATTCTCTAGCTACTAACATATTTGTCCTTATTTTGTTCTTAATCATGTGATGATATATAGGTGGTTCATTTTCGATTGTTAGAGAAGCCAACAGAAGAACATTTTAGCATAGAGTTGTAAGTGTTCAATCTTTATTATGTGCCTTTTGTTCATTGTAATGGGTTTGGTGTGCATGATTCAACTCTATGTGGATCTGATAATCCTTTTGCTTTTGTAAAGGTCAAAGCTCGATTCATATGATACTGTTGTAGAAAAAGTAGCATACCATCTTGGTCTGGATGATCCATCAAAAATCCGACTTACACTGCATAACTGCTACTCTCAGCAGCCTAAACCTCAACCCATCAAATTTAGAGGGGTGGATCATCTGTCTGACATGCTTGTCCATTTGTCCCTGGTTTACCCTTTTTACCTACTTGATTATTATTATTATTATTTTTAGTTTCAGTTTGTGTGCTGTATGTTAGAGTCTAATATTTTTGTTTATTACAGAGTTCTGATATACTGTACTATGAAGTACTCGACATACCATTACCTGAACTGCAAGGTTTAAAAACTCTGAAAGTTGAATTTCATCATGCCACTAAGGATGAGGTTGATTTTATTTTTATTTTACCACTGTTATTATTTTGTATAGCATTGTCAACTTCAGGCTTGATAATAGATTTCTTTCGTAGAGTTTACCATGTTCAATTTTGTCAACTATTTCGTATGCATTTATACTGTGTTTTCTTTCAGGTTGCAATTCATAGCATAAGGTTGCCAAAAAATAGTATTGTTGCTGATGTAATCAATGATCTAAAGACAAAGGTGATGTAACTATTGCAGAATCTTGTTTGCTTCCTTTGTAAAGATCTACAGGCTCTCTTTTGTTTCACTATATTGTTCGTGTAAAAGTCTTTTGTAATACAGAATCTTTATCATGGTAATCTAACAGGATAGCATGCTTGAAATAATAGACTTAAATGTATGGTTTGGAAATGTTTGATGCTGCTACCCTTTGGTTCAAGCAGGTTGATCTTTCACATCCTAATGCTGATCTTCGATTGATTGAGATTTTTTATCACAAGATATACAAGGTAATCCATTGGCATTTGACAAACTATATCCTTTTAACCTTCTGTTGTCGTTCATGGCTGATCTTTTCCTATTGGAATGTCTCTATGCATCTTGGTCTAATCCTTCGAAACTGAGATAATAGTAAGCATAACTCATTTGGATGATTTTTATTTGATTACTTTTAGGTTTTGGAACACTCATTATGGACGAACTCACTACACACATTCAAAAAATATAGATCCGTTACATTGACGATCCCCTTGTGTCTGCCCCACGGATAAGGAGGGAGGTAAATACAGGTACATAGGCATTAGGCGCATGGTGGAGTAAACCCCAGGTCGTTAGTTCCTGAGAATCAACCCCTAGCTATTACGCTAGAGATGTCATGCACCCACCGTCTACGCTACGCCTAGGGACCACTACACACATTCAAGATACAGTACCGTAGTGCATGTTGTTTGCAGATGATATTATTAAACACGTGAAGGAGTAAATACTAAACTAGAATTTTGGCGGGAAAAACTAGAAGGGAAAAGTTTTAGACTTAGTAGAATAAGACATAATATATGGAATTTAAGTTTAGCAATATTAGATGTAATGAGACAATTGTTAAGATAGAAGATGATGAGTTGCTTGGAACCAAGAGTTTTAAATATTTAGGATCATTTTTGTAAAACGATGGAGGGATTGAGAGAGATGTCTTACATAGAATACAAATAGGATGATTGAAATGAAGGAGAGCGTCAAGTATTTTATGTGACCGTAAAGTACTTCTAAAACTTAAAGGAAAATTCTACAAAACTACAGTTAGACCTGCTATGTTATATGGAGTTGAACGTTGGGCTATGACTCGAGCACATGAGCAAAAGATGAGAGTTGTAGAAATCAGGATGTTAATGCGGATGTGTGGACATACAAGGATGGATAGAATAAGAAATGAGAATATTAGAGAGAAAGCCGTAGTTAGCAACAATAAAACAAGATAAAATTTATTTAAGTATAGATGAAGATACAGTAGGAGATAGAACTCAATAACGTAAAAGGATCCATATAGCCGACCCCATCTAGTGGGATAAGACTTGGAAGTCCACATCCAGTTGTTGTTGTTGTTGTTGTTGTTGTTGTTGTTGTTGTTGTTGTTGTTGTTGTTGTTGTGTACTTTTAGGTTTTGGAACTTTGGTGAGTTTTAAACATTTCAGATTAGACCATAACATTAGACTGAGTCTTCACTACAGATCCTTATCTGCAAGTTATGATGTCAGATTTAATTTCCTCTTGTCTGCCAAATGACTCATGTTTTGGGCTTGCCTACTGCAATTTCTTTTGGTTTCAGATTTTTCCTCCTGATGAGAAAATAGAGAACATAAATGATCAGTATTGGACATTGCGTGTAGAGGAAGTAAGTTTTAAGTATCTTATTAGTTTGTTCTTTCTGTGGTTTTGTGCTTATTTATAATTCCAATGTTTGTTTTTCTGAATAAACATTTCCATCTCGAGATGGATTTGCTTCCGTTCATGTCTAACTTTCCTTTTTTGAAATGTGAACTACTTTGTAATTGTCATTTTTTCTTGCTGCATAGATTCCAGAGGAAGAGAAAAACCTTGGTCCCCAAGATCGCTTAATTCATGTATACCATTTCATGAAAGATTCAATTCAGAAGCAGATGGTTTGTAGTCTTCATTTTCATCTTTCCCTTCTCATAAAGTATTGCATCATAAAGTGTTGTTTTCTGCGCTGAGTATCCCTCTTTTGTCATTCAAATGCTTTATTTGTTTATATTAAATTTCTAGCTACTAATGGCCATTTTTGCTTCACCTGAAAGATGTTCTTTTTGCTCGGACTGGAGGGATGGCTATTTTGTTACTCTCATGCAACTACAATTTTGCTCCCCTGAAAGTGTTGCTGACCTTAGTTTCTACCGATAATGCATGTCTTTTAACTAACATTGATGTTATTTTGTTCTTTGACAGATTCAGAACTTTGGGGAACCCTTTTTCATGGTCATTCGTGAAGATGAAACCCTAGCTGAAGTGAAAGTACGTATTCAAAAGAAACTTCAAATTCTAGATGAAGAATTCTCTAAGGTAACTGTTTTCTTATGTATTACTTAATTTCAGGAATTTCCTGTTTCTCTTCTGAAAACCCCTTTTTCCTCTAAAAAATTGATGTGTTTCTACTACATTGAATTTCTTTTTTAATGTTGGTGGGTGCTTGCATTTTGTGTTGGGCCATCAATGTACAAAAGCTAGTATGCAGGCTTATTAGAAAAGATGACATATAAAATGCCAGTTTATTGGGGGATATTAGCTCTAGCTTTAATGCATGATTAACTGAGAAAGATAGTTAAAGATAATATACATATCTAAAGACGATTGGTCAATTCTATATTAGTATAAATAGACAAGTTCAATCGACTAATCGACTAGAGTCAAAATTGTGAGGGCTAGAATGAAGATGGAATAAAAAAAAATTAAAAATGATTTAAGAAATTTGAATATTTCTAGTGTTTTAAGGTTTCGTACAATTCAAGGGATAAGTGCTATATAGCTAGCTTATTTAGTTGGACTAGTCATGGTTTGAAATCTCATATTGTGCTGAGCAACATAGTTGACACAAAAAATGTCTTTTGTGTCGTGTTAAACATGTGAATGAGGATGAATTGAGATAATATTGTTATTTTATAGTTTGTGTCCATATAAGATAATATTAAAATTGTACCATTCAAGATGGAAAACAACGATTGAATTTTCAAATTTTTTTCCCATCTCCTTCCTTTTTTTCACCTCCAATTTGCCCCGGACACTGAACATGGGAATCTCGAGATACCAAAATAGTATTGTTCTAGTCAAAAGTCAAAACTCTAGCACGACTCAAGATGATTTTGAACTTTGAGAGTTTCAATCAAAAGCTGAAACTCCTGTACCACTTGAGATTTTAAACCTTGAGACCAAGTTTCAAAATGCCAAGCTGTGTTAGAATGACAATGTTTCAATATCGTGCCGACGTTCAAATGCATAGTGCAAATAACGGATTAGAGGTTGAAGGAGGAAGGATACATTTTCTATGCTGAATAGTATCGAGTTTTGGTAATTTATTGGAAACAATACGTTTTGATAGTTCGCCCTGCATGGTACGAGATTTCAAACCATGTTTGGGACTAACATTGCTTGTAGATGTTGTATGCATAGAGAAAGGTTTCAAGTATCATTCTAAGTTAGAGTTTTGGTCTTCTGATAACATGATAAATATAGATATCATTCATCATTGACACTTGACATACTTCAGTATGCTCTAAAGTGTATTGAGACCTATTCAAACGAATGTTAGTCCTTTACATTTGCCTTCTTTACCTCCAAATAGAATCTTATATCAATTCAAAAGGCAAATGAATTTGAATTTGGAAAAGTTTCAAAAATATAATGAAAAATTCAACTAATGATTATACCTTATTCATAAAAGAAACTGTGGATTTAATGGAAGCACCAAGTATTGTAACATCGAAGTGAGATACACCGTATATGTTTAAACAACTTAATCAAATACTACTCTCAAGACATTTTGTGTTGGAATTGGTTTCTCCAAATGTCCATCAATATATATTGGTTAATTATTATTGGGATTTGGACTATATGATTGACACAATTGAAACTGGAATGCACACATATATAAGATGTGAATATACATAGGTTCCCATTGCTAGCTACTGTAGAAACTTTCCCTTTACTATTGCTTACAACCTTTGATAGTGCTTGGGATTGAGATGTTGGAGGTTGTTTTGGAGGATATTTACATTGCTAAACTCTCCCAAGAAAACTGCATTTTCACTTGTAGCTTCTAGTTTCAACCTCTTCAATATGTTGGTGCAAGAATTGATATGTTTGTGGGGATCTCTTCATCAAATAATGAATCCTTAACTTAGGCAACACCACAACAATCTTTCATCATCCTCATTCTTCTATTTTATTATTTCTCGCAAGTAGTAACATGAGTCACAGTGAATGTAGACCATCTAGCCCAAGTGACTGATAGGACAGGCGATTTTATGCTTTTGTATGAATGAGTGAGAGGGTAGAATCGTTTCTTTTTTGTAGCCATTTGGAAATTTCATTTGTAATAAAATACAATTTCCATCAACTGTTGGACACCGATCTATAATAAAATTTAAATTTTATGCTGCAGATGCTTGATCCTTTTTAAAAATAAGGAAAATTCTATCATGAAAAATATTAGAAAATAAAATGTCAGAGAAAACACTGGACTGTTTCCATAACCAATGTAGTATAGCAGATTCTAAAAAAATATTGTTTCTCAAGAATTCCTGTGCCAATTGAATTTAGAAAATTTATTTTTAAGAAGATTTCATTAAATATGCAGTTTGCTACTAACAAGAACCGAGTGCAATGTGAAAAATCATTGAATGTTGCAATATAAAATCTGCCTCTGCATAGTTAAGTAATTGAATGTTTTCTACTTTAGTTTACAGTGTAAAAGCTTGTCCTATCCAAGCATATTTACTAAGAGGCTCTAGGTGTAGGTATATATATTTAAATTAACATATTTGATTTTGATGTGGTTCTAAATACTACTCCAAAATCCATTTACATTTCACTGATGTTAAGTATAAAATCTAACTTCGAGGTTTAAATAGTGGAAGTTTGCATTTGTCTCTACGGGTCGTCCAGATTACTTGCACGATTCAGATTTGATCTCAGTGTGTTTTCAGGTTTGTTGTACTTGCAGATATTTTGATTAAATTCAGTAAAGTATGTCAAAAGAGACATTTTTGTTAAGTACTCTGTTCTTCAATAGAGAAGAGACGTTTATGGAGCTTGGGAGCAGTACCTTGGTCTAGAACACTCAGACACTTATTCAAAAAAGGCATATTCAGCAAATCAGGTGAATTATATTTAATTTTTGTAAACCCATTTTCATAGTAAAAAATTTTCAATAGAAATAAGTTTTTTTTTTTTGAATTCATATTTGAATTGTCACAAATTTTTGATGCTACAGTTGCATGCCCCTAATCCTCTACCAAACCATAAGCATGGGACGAAACACAAAAATTCCAACTGAATATTTTCATAATTTTAACTTTCAAAAACTTACCAATATATGCACAACTACCAAACTTAGCTCAAACATACTACATTGGGTACATGGCTCTCGCCAACATGGCCATCATATGATTTAGGTGATAGACCAATATAAATTTCTAAAACGGTTCAGAAATCATCCTTAATCAAAAGCTATATAGTTAACATCCATTATAAACATCTACATCCATAAGAAAGCCATTCAATGTGTTGATGTCCTACATCAATGTTCTAGTCTGATGTAATGGTCTATGCGTGCATATAAAAAACTGCATGATCAACCTAAGTTACCACATAAGTGTTTGCATGTAAGGATGATAACAGTAATACCTAATTCGCATGCAAGTATATCAAAAATGACTTGCACAAATAGTTGCATATGAAATCCTCTAGCATGATGCATATGCATGATGAAACAGATAGGATCCAAGAGAAAATATGAGATATACATGCAAAAAAAAAAAAAAGAGAAATAAACAGTATCAGGACTTCTTTTAAGTTTAGGTGCAAGTAATGATTGCCCTTATGAGTCTTTCTGATTCAGTGGAAAAGAAAATAGAACCTACCTCCTATGTTGCAATTAATTAAAATAACACAAATAAATTATGAAGATAGGTGAAAAAGGCTCCTCTGCCACAAAACATTTTTACTAGCTCGGCATTGCTGAAGGGCAAGAGCATCGAGCGTGCATGTTATAACCACCCACATAAATGAAAACTTTCACAACAGAATTTTACCTTACACTAGGGAACACCAGCTTCTGCTTTTAGAGATGCAAACTCACTGTTGTCAGAGAAGGGCAGAAAACTTGTGCCTTGAAGGAGAAGAGTTGATTATTGACATTGAGATAGAAGAAATTGATTACTACTGCTTTGGGGAAGAAGAGGAAGAAATGAAGGGCCAAAATTGAATCCATCCACACTTTTCCCTACTCAAATCAATTGGCCAATCTAACACCAAATAAACTTGAATGGTGTTCAGTTGTATTAAAACCTGCTTTTGAGCATAATGGATCGACCCTAAATATACCCCAAAGACATCTAAATGTCCCTAATCCTCCTAATTGAACTTTGGAATCTAACCTGTTATACGTAGGCAAACATGGTATGTTCTCCCCGCCAGGATCAAGTTTCTTTCTTATATATGATTACATACATTTCAATGGTTGCATGTGCCATTTGTTTATTGGACAGTTGCTGAAACCAAGGAGTATAATTTTTTTTTTTTCTGCATTTAGTTTCCAAAATATTTAATTTATTTGTTTTTTTCTTCACTGCCTACAGAATCGTCACACTTTTGATAAACCAGTAAGAATCTACAAATAAGGTCTCTGGATTGCAATCTTCTTCTAACTCAAAGAATGTCAATGCTGAAGTTATAGCATGAGAGGCTGTTGAGATCCTTGATCTGAGGCAGCACACTACCTGCCTGCTTGACAGCACTCTCAGCCAGGTTTGAGGCAACCATGAAACTGAAACTATGCTTTCATTAATGATCATCTCTTTGGACTTTTTATGTCCTCGTTTGCCAAGGTCACCAATTTGGTTGCAATTGCTTTTTTTTTATTGAAACATGATGCCTAAAGAAGATTAGAAGAAAATCTACAAAAAATGCTGGTCCCGTCTTTTTTTATTCTTGTCTCTGCTGTTTTCTTCTTTATTGTAGTTAGGAGAAAGGGGGTGTATATATCACTTTTAAATGGTGTTTGGTGTTCATAGTAATGCGTCGGTTATGTAAAAAGAATCGCTGTCCCTTTTTAATGCCACATTGTTTCTGATAATTTTTTTTTTCCATGATAGATAGATTGCGCTTTAATTTTGCTTGTTGAGTTTAATTCGCCTATTAGAGTCAGCCAGAGTTTTATTTTTATCATAGATCCAATCACAATCTGAATTCCCATGGGCATTTGAACGCCATGCTGAAGTGAGGCATAGTCAACGTTCCTCACCTTCTGTGTTATCTTAGAGAATTTGAACAGCAGTGTTTCAATTGATAACTTCCAGCCTAGTTTATAATCAATGTCTCTCTTAATTAGTTGAAGTTGTCTTTGAAGTTCATCCTTCATTTTTGGAATATAAAAAATTTAAATTTGTTTATTTTATTTTAAATTATTATTTATTTAATATATTGAAAAGAATTTTATTAATAAATATGGTTCGTGAACAACGTTCACGAACATTGTTCATAAATGTTGTTCACTAACATTGTTCATGAATGTTAACGAGTTGAACACGTATATGTTTAAACTTATTTGTTTAGTTTAATGAGCTGTTCAAGTTTGTTTGTTTAATTAATCTTGTGTATATTAAACGAATATAAATAAATTTTTACCAAGTCGAATACCAAGCTTGTTCACGAACGCTTAGTACATTTACAGCCCTAATTGCCATTGCAGTTCCGGAGCTAATCAATCCATTGTAGTTTGTTTGAACGCTAATGTCATGAACTAAACATGTGATAACAATTGACAATGTGAATACATATTTCAAAGTCCATAATTATGCTCGTGTGCAGTGAGAACATGTTTCCAGAAAAAAAAACTGAGCATAATCATCTTGACTGTAATAAATACTTCCGTTTATGTGGCTGGATTATTAAATAAAGTCGGCCTGTACTTATTTATCCGTGAGAGGCGAATCTGAGATGACGGTCTATCTGCCGGATTAATCGGGCTGAGATTTGGATATAAAAAAAAAAAAAACCGTGCGCCTGATGCATCATATGGCCAGCGGCGGTTCGAGGGCAAAAAGTAAATTGCCGATGTCCTGAAAATAGTCATCGGACCAGTCGAGCTGCAGGTCGGAGCTGATGTGGGCTGAGTCGTCCTTGAAAAGGCTCTGCT
>JBBMJZ010028426.1:0-10310 GCA_037833815.1 Zingiber zerumbet
GAGACCACTCATGAGGCGAGCGCATCGCTACCTTGTGGGGCAACGATTGGTTTACGAGCAACCGTGTCATTGTTTGGTGGTGGGTGGTGGGTGGTGGGCGCTGGGCGCTTAGGAGGCTACCACGTTGCTACCTCCTTGAGTAGCATGAGTGACCGCGTCGTTGCATTGCATTTTTTGTTGAATAGGAAAAAAAATTAGGATTACCTTTTAGCAAAATTCCTTGCTTGATGCGTAGAGGTCATTGCTTGTTGTGGAGAAAAAAGGAGATAGAGGGTGTTGCTTGCTACGGCCTGCAGAGAGAGAAGGAGATGAAGGGATTGCTGGCTGTGAAGAGTCAAGGAGACGAACAATTTTGGTGTTTAGAGTAAAAAGTGTGCAAGACGCGGATGTGCAATGGTCTGTCATGGAGAAAATTGTGTTGAGGTCGTCAGTTTCTCTTTCTTTTATTTTGAAAATTGCTAAGACGGTATCTTATTTGTTGCCGATATGTAATGGCGTGTCATGGAATTATCACGATTGGTGCGGTCGAAAAATGGGAACCCACGCGTTGTTCTTTAATAAAATTACTCCACTACTCGACATCCATCCACTCTTGTATTAGCTAAACTATTGGGTCCCATAATTAAGAATTACCTTTAAGAAATTTTAGTTGTTGCCTGATATGCACATGGGAGGCAATCTTTTTAATTTTGTCTGGCAGTGTGGGCAATTGCCCACACTGGGCCTACATAAGCTCCGTCCATGAGTGCATCATGCATACATTTGTTGGTTAAGACTTACGCATTCAAATAATTGTAGCTCATTTGTTAAAGTTGGCATCGGCATAGGCGTCGACATCAGTGTTGGCGTCGACGTCGAAGTCGGCGTCTACATCGGTGTTAGCGTTAGTATCGACGTCGAAGTCGGCGTCGACATCGAAGTCGGCGTCAGTGTCAAAGTAGACATCGAAGTCGACATTAAAGTCGATGTCTGCATTGACGAAGTGTGAGCATTGGGTGGTGTCAGTCAGGCGATGTGAGTGTTTTTTGTCGTGATGCAAAGAATACCTAAAACAATGATTTTTATAATTAATATAATTAATAAAATAAGGATAAAATTAGAATATAATTTTTTTTAATTCCCTTTACCCTTCCTTACACCCCAAATTGGGGTGTAAGAAATTCTTTCGTTCCATGGGTAAGGAAGGTTAAAGCTTACCCTTCTTTACCTTTCCTTTTCGTAGCTCACTTCTTCCCAAATAGGGTTTCAAGTTTCCCTTCCCCTTCTTTACCCTTCCCTCTCCTTCCCTCACTTCCTCCCAAACAGTGCGTAAAGTAGGCAGACACATACGTACCACTACATATATCGAAACCCTAATATTCATCTTCTTCATCCTCTGATTTGAGCATTAGAGTGGCTGCGCCAGAAACCCCCTGACTATCATTCTAACTCTCTTCTTATTGTTTGTATCCATCCAGGCTCCCAACCAAGTCATCATCCTCATTGTCATTCGACGATTAGTGATTAAATTGGCAATAGAGCCAATTCACCGGTGATTCATCCATCGACACTTGCAAGCAGGATCAAATTAGCCTTATATATGGGAATGAGAAGCGTGAAGATGGATGTTGCCGGAAGACCTAATATCATAGTGATAGTGATAGAGGATTTTGACAAATTGGTGGTCATGACAGTTGAAGCAGTGTTAAAGGGACAACCTTCACAACTCCAACAGGCAATCCTTCAACTGAACCACCTCCCAAGTTAGTTGAAGCAACACCAGCGCATCAGAAGGTGTTGGAACAATTGGTGTACTCTTAAGTTTTGATGTTTGGGCAAAGGGTTTAAGTTAGGATTTGTATTTGTATTTGATATGCACTGTTAAGTGTTCATGTGATGGGTGAAAGGAAAGACCAAGTGTGATCTTGGCAAAGGTGAAGTCCAAACATCAGAGTCATGGCAATGTAAGTTCAAGCTTGAGACTTGACCATGTAAGTCCAAGTGTAACTTGACAAGGTAAAGTCCCGGAGTGAGAAGCCCTTGGCAAGTGAAGTCCCGGGAGTGAGGAGCTTCTTAGCAAGGATAAAGACTCAGAGGTAAGGAATCTCTTGGCATGGGAAGACCCAACAATAAGGACAAGGCCGAAGGAAGCTCTTGAAGGAAAAGTGTGAAGGATGGGGGAGCATCCGAGGGATGCAAGACTGATAGAGGAGGCTAGAAGTCAAGATCAAGGTTGTGGGGCCGATGATGAGTGCATGAGTGATTGTATTTGGAGGTAAAATCCTAAGTTAGTGTTTACCAGTCAACTGGTATATATCTCAATCGCTTGGTAGTTGAGAATTAGCAAACCTGGAATGGAATTTCAGAGTTTGTAGAGTTATCAATTGACTGGTAAAGTTACCAGTTGGTTGATCCAGTTAACTGGTCTAGTTGGTGGGGCAGTCGATTAGGAGCGAACAGAATATTTTTGTTTTCTCAGCCCATGAAGATCAGTTGACTGATCCATAGTGATTAGTTGACTGGGATCGAACCATTAGATTATAATGGTCAAATTCCACAGAGGTCAGTTGACTAGTAAGTATGACAGTTGACTAGTGGTGGAAACACAGCTTGAATGTTTCCTTCTAAGCTCTATATAATGAACCTTGGATTAGCAGGCTTTGGTAACGAAATTAGAAGTGGTTAACCCCTAATAAAGTCTCCAAAGCTCAGAGAAATCCAAGAGTTCTTGATCAAGTTTGTGGTGATGTTTCTCTAGTTACAAAGAGAATTGAGCTAGCTGGAGTTCTGAGGACTAATCCTTCGACGGATTGAGGGATCGTCCACCTTATGGATAGTCGTGGAGTAGAAGCATCTGTTAGGATCGAAAAGACACTAGAGAAGGGGAGGGTGAATAGTGTTCTTATTTTTTTTTTTTCTAAAATCATGAGAATACATAGTGGAAAATAAATGAAGCAAAGAAGAACACAAAGAGGCAAACACTAACACAAGTTCAATTTACTTGGTTCAAAGTCTTCGATGACTCTTACTCCAAGGCTTGCACTCGTTGAATGCTTTCGTTGGGCAATCACTATAAGCCCAAAAAGACTAGAAAAAGTTAAGTACAATGTAAGAATAATTAAAGAATACCGGCAACAAAAGCAAAGAAACTTATTTGTTGGTTGTTGGAGTAGCCTTTCGGTGTCATAGGAGCCTTCTTGGAGCAGTGCGCAAGAACAAAAGTTGGAATAGATGTTCTACTAAGGCTGCTATTCGAAGCTTACTTTATAGCCGACTCCAGGCACCTGTACCACTCCTAGGTGTCTGGACCACTGATGATATGGATGCACCTCCACGAAACTCAATCTCTGAAATCTCATCCATCTCCGAACGCCCTGACCAGTCCAGGCGCTTGGACCTGACGTGTGACAGCCAACCAATGTGCACCACCTCATCTAGTCATCTACTGCTTCATCTCCTTGCTAGGGAGCCTGGACCACCTTCGGGTGCCCAGACCTCCGAGTGTTGGGATTATGTCCAGACGCCTAGACTCCCCTTTTCCAGTTTTTTAATTTCCTGCATCACAAGGTTAGCACAATAAGAAATAACATGGAATAATATATTTGGCAGTCTCCAGACTATCTGGTCATGACTTTGAGTTACGCTAAAACCCTAGATTATACCGACACATACTGTTCCTCAATCGAGAATACGTTCTCACTGGATCTCTCCTCCAGTTGATTACCTTTATTTACCATTTGTCGACTTAGTTGACCTTGATCTCTTGTCCCACCAGGTCTTCCTGCCAGCTGCCTTATCTAGACTTCAGCCAATCGTCTAGTCTTCCCTGACCTAACTAGACTTCCTGTCAACTGTCTATTCCTCTCTAACTTAGTTGGACTTCTTGTCAATTGTCTAGTCCTCCTGACCTGACTGGACTTCAGCTTAGTGCCTGGTCCCTATCAAGTTTTTCAGTCCTGCACACTTGGTAACAAGGTTAGAAAATACAACTTTTAACTTCAGTCCATTTGTCATTTATCAAAACCTAAGTTTGACCATTGGTGTCAACTGCACCAACAATATATTCCAAGTGGCTATAAATTATGCCTCATGCCCTTCCTCCTAGGTATATTTTTCTACAATTATAAGTTAAAAATTTATTATATTAAAGGATAAATATATTATATAATAACAAACAAATTCAATTTACTTATCACAAATTCTTTACAATATAAATCCTTCATCTCTTAGTCTACATGCCTTCATATAGTACCAAAAGGGTAAACTCTCTCTTTAAAGTCACTATGATATATGTCACTACTTGATGCACATCTAAAGTAAAACTACATGAAAAAATATTAAGGTATGAGAGATATGTTATAAATAATGTTGTATATAAATTTAAATTACTAATAACAAAACATACTTACACTCCCTAACAACCCTTAGCACTCTGTGGCCATGGAGTGGTTCTACTGCCTACTCTGCCATGATAATATCATCAAAATAACATTACAACATATCATAATTAAGTTTAATAACATGATAATTTTTGCACAAAACAAGATTAATGCATAACTTACTTGATGAACAATAATGCTAATATTTAATCATCTGACCAATCAACATTAACAGTTTTTAAGTCCTCATCGCTAGACTCTATTAGTTCAACAAGATGCTTACTGTTGGACATCTCTCCATCATACATCTCCTCGTATGTGACATTAATATCTACAAGAAATTGAGATGTGGATTGAAGTTGTGAATCAACTGAATGTCTTTCTACTTCGTCATTTTAAAATGCATCATGATTTTGAGCAGTGATGGTGTTTGACATTTCTATAGTCGAGTGAGCATTCATTCGACTAATAGACAATCATTCACTAGATCTTCTTCTCTTTGTAGGGTAATTAAAGATAGAAAATTTGACCTGCTTGTACTCCAAAAATGAAAGGTTTAAACTTGTTGAATCTTTTGTTTGCATTAACCTTAACTAAATTACAGTTTGAATGTATTCTGGTGCCTGTTCTTAGTCAGACCATACCATGAACATTTAAACAATACACACAGTTTTATATGTAATGCAGGATATTCAACCTCTATGATTTCATCAAGTCTATCCTAGTAATCAAACTCAGTGTTACTATTGTCGATAGATCCTTTAATGCAAACACTAGAATTATAGGTTACTTTTCATGAATCTTGTTGTGCCATATGGAATTTGAAGCCATTAACATAGTAACCAGAGCACACCATTATTTTATAGAAGGGTTCTGATGCAAGATTCATTATCCTATCATCTTGAACATTTGATATTTGATGGTCTTTCACCTATAAAAATAGTTATGATATAAATTAGGACCAGACTAAATTGAACAAAATATTTTGAAAAATTATTTAACTTACATATATGTAAAACCATAATACAAATTCTTTCTCTAACTTTTCAGCTACCTCACTTGTACCTATTGATAGATTTTATAGATATAGTTATTGTTCATACAAGCTGAGAAAGAAGGTAATTTTAAGATAATTGGGATATTAAGAAAACAAATAAAATGGGAAAATGTTTGATTAATGAAGTCAACTTACTTTATATAGGGTTTGACTTCATCACAGTTTAAGAGTATGTATGTTCTTACATCATGATATTCTTGTTGAGTTAACTATCTAAAAATAGATACACTCATTAGCTTATCAAGAAACTTGAAAATTGAAAGCATTGATGAGTCTATCAACTGAGCATTATCAGAGTTTCTAGGATAGTTACGATATCTAATTTTCATATTATTAACAAAATAATAGGAGTTGACAGAAGATGCTTCTTCAACCAGATAAGCAATAGATATTGACCCCTGAACTCTTGTTTTATTATAAACATTATTCTTTAATTTCTTCAAATTGTTTGAATGGATACATCCATTTGTATTGTACAGGACTAGCTATTTGTGTCTCGTATGGTAAATGTACTAGTAGATATTCCATTAAATTAAAAAAATGGGTGGAAATATGCGCTCTAGCTTACATCGCATGAGAGAAATGTCTATTTCTAGCCAAAGCATATCGATCATCATAATACACCTTGCTGTCAAATCTCTGAAACCATAAATATTTGCCAAACATTATTGGAAAGTAAGTCATGAAAAGCTATGAGAATAAGTTTTTGTATGAATATGTGACAGTCATGACTCTTCATTCCAAACATCTTTAACTTGTTCATATTCACGCATCGAGCCATATTCGAGGTATACCATTTGAGAAGTTAATTTCTGTCAACCAACTATATAAAGTTTGCTTACCATTTTTGTTCAATGTATAATAAGCCTTTGGAAATCTATTGTTCGTTTCATTCTGTTGCAACTCTAGTATGTTGACTAGTTCTTTTAATTCCTCATATGATTTTACAGTGTCTTTAGTTCTTCTAGGTACATTCATCATAGTGTTGAAGATATTATCAAATAAATTTTGCTCAATATGCATTACATCTAAATTATGTCAAATGAGTAGATACTTCTAATATGATAGCTCTTAGAAAAATGCTCCATTTCTAACAACCACACTTTGTCATCCAAACAATGTATTTATTTATCTTATTAAAACCAAGCTGAGATACTGATAGAAATTCATAACTGTCTATTTACTCAATGATTTCTTCACCTGAAGCATGAACTGTTGGAGGAAGTTTTCTGACTACAATATTCTTTAGGAAAATTTTCTTATTGCACTTGAAAGGGTGATCAATTAGTAAAAATTTATGGTGATTATCAAACCAAGATACATTCCCACTATAAAGTAATGAAATACATCAAACTCTGTCATTCAATGTGGGCATGTTAATTTACCAATCGTGCTCTATCCCGACAATATTGAGTACACTAGAAAATCATTGATCATCCATAATAATGCAGCATGCAATGTAAATTAGTTTTTTTTACAACATTATAAGTCACCGACCCTACATTTCATAATTCATTCAACTCAGTAATCAAAGGTTGTAAGAAAATGTCTATCTTCTCTTTGGGATTGGTTAGACCAAGAATAAGCATAGTAAGGAATATAAATTCATCTTTCATGCATATCCATGGTGGTAAATTGTAAGGTATTAATATAACTATCCAAGATGAATATTATTGTCCCAACTGACTAAATCGATGAAATCTATCTGTGGAAAGTCTTAATCTTACATTATGTGGTTTCATTGCAAAGGAGAGAAATACAATATCAAGATGTTTTTATGTAAGGAAATCATATGGATGACTCATTATACCTCCTTCGTGCTCATGCTCTTGGTGCCACATCATATGGCAAGCTCTAGTGGTAGATGCATATAAGCGTTGAAGTCTAGCAGTTAACGAAAAGTAATACATCACTTTTCAAGATTTTTTTTTCTTTCTTGATATGTGAGTACGATGCTTATAACGAGAGTGAGTACATATTTTACATTCAATAAGTTTGTTGTCTTCATTCTAAAAGATCATGCAATTATTTGTACAATAATCAATCTACTATATAGGTAAACCTAAACTTCTAACCAATTTCATTATATTGTAGAAGCTATTAGTCATTATGTTATCAATAGAGAGCAAGTCTGACATCAATTGACATATGTCATTATAACATCTTTCTGAAAAATGATATTATCCTTTCATATTTAATAACCTTGTAGTAGTTAATAGTTAGGAACGACCAGAAGGAATGTCTTCCCACACTTCTCTTTTACTAGCCTTTAATATTTAATATAGTTATTGATATCCAAGTGTTGGTATTTCATCTATATTGGAATAATCAATCGCATTCATCGCATCATGAACCATTGATTGTATTGCAATATCGTTAGTTGTTGATTTGGGCGCAGTAACAGTTGAGTCATATGATGAACCACCAAAAGACGTAATTAGTTCATCCAAATAAGACTCTCCTTGATAGTACCAGTTATAGTAATTTGACACAAAATCATTTTTACATATATGTACTTTCATGGTATTTTCATTATGGAAGGTTTTATTTCTACATTTGTAATGATTACACGAACACCATAACTCTACACCATTCATATATTCTAGATAACTCTTAGCAAAATTCATAAATTGTTCAACTTTAGTAATAAAATCATCTCTGATAAATCATTTTCTAATCGATTGTACTTTCAAACTTTATTCATATACATTGTTACCTAATGAGAATATAATTTGAAATATTATTAAACTTGTATAATTTGAATTAAGCTTATAATCAATTTTAAGTTGTCTAAATATTATTTTAAGTGTATGTTTAGATTTCTATTTCTACTAATGTGTATTTGATATAGGTTTAGGGTGATAATTCATACTATAATAAATCAAATAAGAATATAAAGTATATGATCTAAAACTATTAAATTGAGGATTAAAAATATAAATGGCTTACCCACCTATTGAACTTGTTGTATGTATCAACTTAAATCACAAAAAACCTAGATTTTAGATCGGATAAATAATATATATTATCACACATTCAGTATTCAAGAAACCTATAAATCACATATACAATTTTCAACTATAGAGTTTTTGTAAAGGTCTTATTTGTAATAATCATGTACTATCTTTCATGATCAAACAAAGGCAATGAACTCTTAAAATAACATAGATGTAAATGTACCAACACTAAAATAATAAAATTACTATATCATGTTATAGATCAAAATACTAAATTAACCTATATATAAATTCAACCATGAAAAATAGCATATAGGTATTGTTTAATAAATTATACTTAAAGATGAGCATCTAGAGAGAAGCAAAAAATATAGTATACCACAAAATGCAAAAAAAAACAAAAACTAAAATCAATCACAAACAATCACAATAAAGGAGCAGTTAAGCTTGCGGAAGGCCAAACTCATAGCCGCGAGCTGGAGGTTAACCAAGTTCGCGGTCGAACCAAGCTAGCGGCCATGAGCTAGAGGCCGACCAAACTGGCGGTCGTGAACTGGCAACCATGAGCTAGTGACCGGTCAAGCTAGCGGCCATGATCTGGCGATCGGCCAAGATAGTGGCCACAAGCTCACTGGTGACCAAGGAGAGAGAGACGGTGGAAAGATAGGAGCATAGCTAGATCTGAGATATTGTTTGAGAGAGAGGATGCCGAGAGAGAGACATCGAAGTTGCCGAGATCACCGCTGGAAGAGGAGAAGGACTGTGCAAGCCCTAATTTTTCATCCCTAAATATTCCGACTAATAAAATTGGTGGATGCTCTGAAAATAGTTTTGCACAAATTTTATGGGAAGGATCCATTTCAATCGATCAATCTGTCTCGGATTGTGAATATCAGACATTTTGCTAGATTGAGAAATCTTTTGGAAGAGGAAAAGGTATCAGGAAAAATGGTCTATGGAAGCTAGCAAGATGAAAAGGGCCTAAAAATAGCTCCACAATCTTGTTGGATGTTCCCTGTGATGCACTCATGATGGATGAGGAAATATTTGGGCCATTACTTCTGATTGCCACAGTCAATGATTCAGAGCAGTTTCTCTTGAAGTTATATGTTGATGAATTATCTATTAATGATAAAGAAGTTGCATCTCCTAGATCGTCAGAAATTTCTCCTGAAGAATCGATTATATCATCCAATTATGTTGCTATATATTTTTCAATTGTCAAATGTGTTAGTTTATATCTAGCACACATCTGTCCATAAAAAACTATTGCCGGGTTGATATTAGATGCAGTGTTATCAAACTCGCGAGTTTACTCATGAAAATCGAGTGAAATCGTAACAAAATCATGTATTAAAGTACAATCGGATCAAAATCGTAAAATCATATTTAAATTCATAAAAACATGATTTTTGGATGATTTTATCGATTTTATGTCGTTAATAAAACGGTGCTATTTTGGACAAAACCATATCATTAATTTTGGGATGATTTTAAATTTACACTTGTCTATGGATGATTTATATTAATTTGTTATTTTGTGTTTGATTTATTTTTGGACTTAAACTTTAGACATGAATTTATATTTATATTGTGTTTTCATGGCAAGCATTCGGTTATTTGAAAGTTTAAAACGATGAATAGTTTATGATTGTATGAATTAAAATGTTCTATACGTAGATTTATGTTATAATTTGAATTGAAATATTAAATGATCAATTAAAAAAAAATATATAGGTTTCTTTTAAAACTGATTTAAAGTATGATGTAAAATCTTACGATTTTACGATCCGATTTTATGACTGCTTTAACGATTTTACCTAAACTCTGGATTTTGATAATCTTCCTCCTGATCTACCACTTGAAAAAAACTACTTTAAATTCGAGAACGAATTCTTTCAACCCTGGGTGACTATACAGGAAGTTCCGAAAATTTTA
>JBBMJZ010028451.1:0-10308 GCA_037833815.1 Zingiber zerumbet
GTCAATTTTGTCGAGATCTTCAACCGGTAGTACACTCAAAAGGTGAAATTCAGCCTTACCATTTGATGTAAAATCATCACGCTGCTTCTTGGTTCAGAGATGTTTTTCAATTTCTTCTCCGTTTGTATTCATCAGTGCTTCATAACCATTTTCCATAATTAATGAAATACTAAATTCTGTTTTCATAAATACCTCCATTCATCGCTTTCAAAAAGCAAACTCCCCCTCGAATGCTGGTGGGTAGACGTTAGCTCCGGCCATCGTTTTGTTGCTTCAGTCGACGGTTAGTCCTTCTAAGGCGTCTCGGCTCTGATACCACTTGTTGGACTGCTGGGACGACTAGAAGAGGGGGGGGGGTTGGATAGCCTGCCAACATAATAACAAAAACCAACCCTTCTTGAACTCTCAACAGAACACTTGCATAAATAAAGTAAACAAATAAACTAAAACTAAGAGACAAGAGGTTTACTTGGTTACAACCGGGGAGGTTGTTAATCCAAGGAAAGTGTAGCACTAAAAACTCCTTAAGGTGGAGAAGCCTCTTACAGTGTTTAGGCATAGAAACGGAAGCTCAACTCTAAACTAAAGCACACAAGCGTTGTAATTACAATTCTTGAGTTCGTTGTAAAGCTTCTGGACCAAGGCTATATTTATAGCCTTGGTTGGGGCGCCCTGGGGGGGGGGGGATAAAACTTTATCCCCAACGTTCAAATCGCGTCAAGCTGCGATCTGGTCAAAAATGAACCTCCGAGCGCCCGGACCCGAAAGTGAACTCTAGTTGACTTTTTGGTTCGGGCTCTCTGCTCCGGTTCAACTTGGCTCGGTCCGGATCTTCTACTCCGTATCCGCTCGCTTGGGTGATCTCTGCCATCTGGAAAATGGCTCACCTGAACTCAACTTCCGGTCTTCTCGAGCAGGCTTCCGCTCCGGCTTCTCGTCCCTCAAAATCGTTGCGTGCTTCCTTCTCGTCCACCAGCGTACTCATCCGCATTCTTCGTCACTCGGTCGCACCCCGTGCCGACCTTCTCGCTAGCTGCGTCTCTTGCTCCCCGAGTAATCTTCCGCTCCGACTTCTCGTCCCTCGGAACCACCTCACGCTTCCTTCTCGTCTGCCGGTGTACTCTTCCGCAGCACCTCGTTCCTCAGACGTACCGCATGCCGTCCTTCTCGTTAGCTACGTCTTCTGCTCGACTCCTTGTGCTCCTAAGCTCCTTCACACTTAGGCACAAGGTTAAAAACACACAAGACCTAACTTAACTTGTTGATCACACCAAAACAACCTTGGGGTTCCAACAGCGGCGGCTATAAACTCGAATCTACGACGAATAACAGCTAAGAGATGGCTCTAAAACCAAGTCATCAATGAATAAGGCTGAGTGGCTTCCTAACGCCATAAAATAAAGTTAACAGGCCGAGTAGTGATGGAAGCAAGGACACACCACTATGATACAACCGTTCGACTTGTGTTGGAATGAGCATGAGGAAGTCTCTGAGACTATCTACACTGACGATCGGGAAAACAGGGAATTATACTTTGAAAAAACAATTGTAGTCATCAACCGTCCCAAGCGGCACAGATATTTGATTATCACACAACCGAATGACTGATTCACCATCAGCCTTATGAGCTATGTCCCGAGCAGCAACGACTATCCCAGGACAGCAGAATGAAGCCAAACAGCGAAGATATGTAAGCTGATCAGAAACTCGAGGAAACAAATGGTCTGATCGGACGTGGAGGTCACCAAAGATCCTAGTTGTCTAGTCAGTCAGATTTGCAGCCTCCTTCGACTAAACTTGAGGGGAATGCTTTTGATGCGGTGATAAAGGGGGGCCCACTAAGTGCGGATTAAAGGACGGATAGAGCAGCCGACATCGAGGTCAAAGTCAAGGTGGTCAATGGCAAATGGTTGGATGTTGAGGAGCCAAGCGGATCTCTCTAGTAGTGGCCGATCGGGCATGTATTTGCCCGATCGACAAAGGGTTGGTCCAAGTGAAGCGCCCGTTCAGCAAAGATCATTAGACGGCCGTTACAAAGCAGAGGAGCGTGTGTATGACTGGAGCATTAGTCCGGTCGAGCAGAAACAAACTATTGAGACCTGTCATCATGCGGAGGAGCAGCCGAGTCCGCCCGAGCGGAGGAGTACTTAGCCGAGTGGCTATCCTGCTCAACCGAGTGGCTATCCCGCTCAGCTGAGCGACTATCTCGCTTAGCCGAGCGACTATCTCGCTCAGCCGAGCGGCTATCCGGCTCGGCCGAGCAAATGGATTATTGACGTATCCTTCGGGGAGAGCGCCGCTGACACAAGACATGGTCAACAGACGGATCGTACTACAGAAGCTTCTACCGTCTTGTCAGGGATATACATACTCTGGTAAGGTAAGGTGTTAGAGGCACTTTCCTGACACGCCCTTTCATAGGACAAATTGGAAAACATGCCCACGTTGCGAAAGAAGTGCACACGTTGCACACCAGGGCACTATATAAAGTGGGTCCATACACCAACGGAGGTACACATTATTTACTATTCATGCCTGTGTCTACTGTTGCTCCACTTTTTTTCTTCTTTTCGGTGATTGACTTGAACATCGGAGGGTCAACGCCGGGGGCTCCTTCCCTGGCTCGACATTAACATTTCTTATGTTACAGAGCGGAATGGAGTCTACTCTAGTCAACAAAGTAGCCACATTTCTAACTTACCATCTCGACAATTTTCGAAGATCATCATCCATCTATAGGATAATAGTAGTTTGATAAAATTATTTCCATATTAAATTCTGAAAATTTTGGGATACTTTTCCACAAGTATCCTCAAGTGAGCCATGAAATCTTTGGCACAAACAAACACAGCAAAGATCAACTTTTTTAGTTACAGGTTGCAAAAATCACAGACAATGTTATCAAATCCACCAATTAATTAGGACAACAAATCCAAGTCTCCAAACTTCTATGCTATTTGAATGATTAGCCGAGGTGTTCATTTCTTCAGGTTGAAAAGATGGCCACTTTCATCTTCTTTCTTCAGCTCAACTGCTGTTCTACTGATCGAAGGAGGATTGTTCTGAAAAATACTTGGAGGAGTGTTGCTTGAAGTTGAACCACCAGCATTCATCACGTTGTGACTGCTAGTTCTTGCTTCTGGTAGATCATGGTTATGCTTTCCTTCGTACGTCGTTATCACAGCTTTAGGATCCGACGAAGCTCTTTCGATATGTTTCCTAACATTGCAGCCAATGTTAGTGCACTTGTAGTAGCTCCTGCATTTTTCAACCACATTTTAGTTGTTTTGCAGAAATAAACTCTAAGAGAAACATCAAGCATAACAAACTGAAATGCCAAAGGAATTCATGATGAAAGTACAGATTTAATAACCAAGAACATAAGTGACTGACTCAGAGAAGAAGTATCATCATCACCTGGGATGAGGATTTCCTTTGACCACCTTTTGTCCATATTTTCTCCATCTATAACCATCGTCCAATAGATCAACTTCACTGGTTGTTTGAACAATAACTTTGGGCTCCGTCATCGTCTTGTACGATGTTGTTTTGATGTTCCTCGGATTCATGTTTCTGCAAAATACATCAACAGGTTGCCTTTTGTTTGAAATGGAGAACTGTGCACATACAAAACAACAAAGCAAGAGAATTCTTACATTCTTTTTGAATCTGGCTCAATTTCATCCATCTCATCTCTCCCCATTGAACTCTCCTCATCTTGCTCATCATCACTTGAGTCTGATAGATGTTCCATCGATCCAAAATCCGATTCTCGGTCTCTCTTATATGTAGCCTCACTCTGTCTTGAGCCTTGCAAAGAAGTCTCAGGGTTAAAATCACTTGCCAATCCACCACCTTCCTTTCCATGCCTAATTGGCTGGGGTGGCTGGTGATTGTGCTGCCCCTTGTAGATTATTTCAGTTACTTGTGCATCAAAAGAGCGCTCCACCTTCTTCTTAACCGGGCACTTCGGATGAGTACATTTGTAGTAACTTCGAGGGTACTCACCGCCCTTCACCTGTTTCTGGCCGTATTTTCGCCAGTTGTAGCCATCGTCAGCCGGTTTGTCGGCAATGAGGTTCGAAGTTTGTGGTTTTTTGTCAGCGAAAGGAAGGCTTGAAAGTTGAGGAGAAGAATTGTATGTGCTCAGAGGCAGATATGGCATCTGCTGAATTGAAGAGAGGTTGAATGGTGGCACACACAATTGTCTCAAGGAGGATGTCGCCGGTGTTGTTATCGTTGTCGAGGTAGTAGATCGAAACTCTTGAGGAATATAAGGAAAAGGATGAAGATGTGAGCCTTGAACATGATTCAGTTCGAATTGTCCCTGCATAAATCCACATTGTTTTCTTCACTATTCCAATAGTTCAACCCTTAGAAACAACACAAATTTGACAAGGCAACAGAGTACAAATGAATCAATCTTCTGATGTATCCTTAAAGATAAGGCAACAGAGTACAATATCAGAAACCAAATAATGATCTTACTGATTAGAGCTTTGTTTTCTTTATTCAAAGATTTGTAGGATAGAAGTCTAATGATGAAAGTCAAAAGTCATACGAGTGACTTTGCTAGTTCATCATCCGACACCAAAGTCAACGATTGTTTCAGGAAGCAACGAAGGATCGATCTTAAACATCGAGCTAAATAATGGCGAAGACAAAAAGATTGGATTTTGAAGCGATCGGCAAAACCTGGTTTTGCGAGTACAGTGACAGGGGCGACTGGAACAAACTCGACGGGCTGATTCCCGCCGGAAATGTGATCGCCGGCATCTGGTTCAACGTGAGACTGGCCGGCCGGCTCCGCCCCAAGCTCAAAGCCACCTCCTTTCCGCCTCTCTTTGATTCCCCATTCATCGAATCCTCCTCCTCCTCCTCCCCTAACCTTCTGGGCGCCGACGCCGACGCAGCCGCGGAGGGCCCTATGGCGCCGGCGAGGAGCTGGGAGAAGGAGGCGCCGTAGTCCAGCTCGGGTTCCGCCAAGAGGCTCGACAGGCCGGGACTGAAATCCACCGGGCGAAAGAGGCTCTCTATGGCGGTGCGCGAAGGGAGGGCCACTGCCGGCCGAGGCGGCTGCGGCGGCCTCGGCCGCTGCGCTCCTCCTCCGGGCTCCACACTGGCGGCGGAGCGGGAAAAAAAAACAAAAAGAAAAACTTGCCTTTTGGCTTTAATTCTTCGACCGAAGCGGTCGTCTAACGGTTGCGACTCCGGAGCCCTTCCATTCTTCGATGGCAGATTGACAGTTGGAGTTCAAATCCTCGAGGAGAAGGGTACCGTCGAACCCAGCCTTCCCTCGTCCCGTTAAAAGTCTCGCCGGCGTCAAGTCAACTCCGTTGACTTTGAATAATCTAAGGAATCAAGCCACCGTCAACAGGAACTCAATCCGACTCAACTCAACTCGTACCTTTTACAAGCCAAATCAAGCAAACACATCCTTCTTTTTGCTTGGAGATCAAGGTACAGTCTTTTTAAAATATGATTATATAAAAAAAAAAGATTACAAATTTTTCAGACTAATCTATATAACTCAAGTATATCCTTAATTGGGTACAAAAGCATGTCGACAAGCTGGATGAATATGCTAAACAAAGATCCAGTCATGCTCAACATAACTCAGGTCAACTCTCACTAAAGCTGTTAAATGATTTTTGAGTAATAAACAATTTGCACTATAATTCAAGGCATTCCACGAGGAGGCCAGCTTTTTTATTTTACATGGAAACCATTTACTTTTTGTTTGTAGCCTCTCCATCGACATCACCTTGCTGATTATATCTTCACTAATTATCATTGTTTAAGGAAGTTATAGAATAAAGAAAAGGGTAACTTGTCATGAACTCCTTTGTCGGTTTATTTGCTATTGGTTCCTTGTTTGAATTGCAGTCTGTAAATTATGCAATCCAACTTTTAATATGAAGCTATTGTTTTACTCAATTTTATTTGTTTAGTCAATCTGCTCCACCACAATAATTATTGACAAGTTAAAGAAAAAAGGAAGAGATTTGGTTGACCATTCCACATTGGACTGACCACAAGGCATCTGGATTCTAGATCGCTTGGTGTTCTTCAGTCACCACTCAACAGGATGCCGTTCCTTCTCAAACAAAAGGAGAGAGAGCATGGCTGGAGCACATCGATCATGTCTCCATCTCGCCACTTGCTGAAGCAGACATCCTTCCAGAGCTCTTCTAACCATTGACGAATTGTAAGTGGTGCCTTCCTTTATCCTTCACCAATTGCGGGTTTGATCCTCTTCGATATTGGAAGTCTACAGTCATCGAAATTATATTTTGACTCTTTCTTGTTCATGTATCTTGTTCTTCGGTTGACGTCAGTTCTACTCCGTTTCCTTTCCTTTTCTTCTGGTATGATTATGAACTGGTCTCGATGAATTCATGCCTGCTGCTTTTCCTCTTTGGTTGTAGATTGTCAGTCAAAGCTCGAAGGCTGAGGAATGATACTTCAGTTTATGCTATCTGCCCTCTTCCTCATCACTGGAATTTCAGCTGATGAATCGCCAGATATTACAGTAATAGTTAGGGGATCCGATTTATTAGCTGAGGTCGATGACAGTTTTGTGTGTGCGACTCTTGATTGGTGGCCTCCTGAGAAATGCAACTATAATCAGTGTCCTTGGGGACAAGCTTCAGTTCTCAATCTGGTAAATTTCCTTTCAGAAACACAGCTCTAATTAGCAAGAACAACTTTTTTCTTAAGTAATAAGTGAGTTTCTTTTCTCTCCTTTTCATGCTTCATTCCTCAGAACTTGACTCATCCATTCCTAGCTAAAGCAATCCAAGGCAAGAGCTTTCTCCCTACTGATTAGCCTTTTTCAGATTGATATTAGTTGGCCTAGTTAATTGTGCTTGTTTGTTAACAAAATCAGCTTTCGCTCCTTTGCGAATACGCATTGGAGGCTCATTGCAAGACGAAGTGGTGTATGGAGTTCCTAGTTTGGAGTCTCCATGTCTTCCTTTTTCGAAGTCGACTGGTTTGTTTGGTTTCTCTCAAGGGTGCTTGAGCCTTGCAAGGTGGGATGAGCTAAATCTTCTATTTGAGAAGGGAGGGTGAGTTTTAGTTTCTCCATGCTGATATTAAGATAGATAACAAATAGTGTGGTTATGGATCCTTTTGATTGCAGTGCAATTATCACATTTGGTTTGAATGCGCTAAACGGAAGGGAAAGTCTCAACAATGGAATGTGGGTAGGCAATTGGAACTCCACGAATTCTCGTGAGTTCATCGAGTACACGATTTCGAAAGGATATCAGATTGATTCATGGGAATTCGGTAGGTCCTCTATCTTTCTAGGATGAAAATTCATCTACTAGACCAGGAACACAACTTGTTTGATGCATCAGGGAATGAATTGAGTGGAAGAGGTGTTGGAGCAAGGGTCAGTGCTGAACAATATGCACAAGATGTGATTGCACTTAAAGCCCTTCTTAAGGAGCTATATCGAGATTCGCATACAAAGCCAATCCTTGTTGCTCCTGGAGGATTCTTTGATCAGCAGTGGTATGCTCAGCTTCTTCAGGATTCAGGTTTAGGAGTCGTCGATGCCTTGACACATCATGTGTACAATCTTGGTGGAGGTGAGTGTAGGAACAAATCAAGTGATCGACAAGCCAGAAGTAAACAAAATTTACAACTAGTGTTCAATCACTTTGATTGTGTTTGTAGGTGATGACTCCCATATTGTAAGCAAAATATTGAACCCCTGGTACTTGAGTCAGACGATAACTGATAAATTCCGAAACCTCCAACTGACTATAGAAAGACATGGACCATGGTCCAGTGCTTGGGTTGGTGAAGCAGGTGGTGCATACAACAGTGGAAATCGTCAAGTATCGAACAAATTTCTCTATAGCTTTTGGTAACTTGATCTTTCTTTGATATCGAATCTCAATTGTCTTTCAGACTAAAACTGGTTTTGATGAAATTCAGGTACTTGGATCAACTTGGCATGGCATCCAAGTACAACACCAAGGTTTATTGTAGACAGACCTTGATCGGCGGAAACTACGGGCTCCTTGACACAAACACTTTCGTCCCAAATCCTGATTACTACAGGCAAGACATCCAAACACAAGTTACAAACTAAGTTGTAGTCCTACTCTCTCAAATTGCCATACTAATCCTCTCATTTTCACAGTGCATTGTTGTGGCACAGGCTGATGGGGAAGGGAGTTCTTTCTATTGATATGAGTGGCTCATCGTATTTGCGAGCTTACGCGCTTTGCAGGAAACGAAAGGTATGGACATCAAATGCTATGTGTGTCTTCATGTGATTCTAATCCATGACTTGTTGATTCATACAGTCAGGCATAACTCTGCTCCTGATCAACCTGAGCACATCCATCAAGTTCAGTGTGACCGTTCGAAACGATCTCAACGTCCTTCTTGCCGAAGGGGGAGGCATTCAATGGGACAATGCCTTCATCCGCACTCTAAAGAGAACAGTCTCCTGGATTGGGAGGAAAGCATCAGATGAATCAGTGCACAGAGAGGAGTATCATTTAACTGGAGCAGATGGAAATTGTTTGAGCCAAACTGTGCTGTTGAATGGCAATCCGTTGGAGCTTGTCGATGGAGAAATTCCACAACTGGTTCCTGTTTATGCTCCGGCCAACTCCCCCATAAAGGTTGATCCTTTGTCTATTGCATTTGTGGTCTTGCCCAACTTTGAAGCTCAAGCTTGTAGTTCATGAGTTTGGCCAACTAAAAGGTGTATATAATTGATATGTTTAGGGATCGAAGAAAGTACATGTAAGTGCATAGAAAATTTTGACAGTATATAATAATGGGCAAAAGTCCAGACGGGGCACATTTTTTTTTAAATCATAAAAGGACGATCCAATTTTATTTTTGCTTTTCAGGTGTCTCACATCTGTACAATTACTTAACTATCTCTTGATACATTGTAACATTGTTCAGAATTGCTATTTACCGTTTAAATTTTGATCCGGTTGGGTACTTTGTAGCTGTTATAATCTATGATTTTATAACGGTTATAAAATTGCAGCGACTACAGTATATACTTTTAGTTTATTAAAAATTATTTACATTATAGTAGCTACGATTTCATAGCTATTATGATGTATACTTAATATATTTAAAAATATTTATGTTATAGTAATCATGATTTATAGTCATTACAATATATATTTTAATTTAATTAATTTAAAAATATTTATATTGTACCAGGTACAATTTAGCAATAGTTGCTATGTATACTTAAACTATTTAAAAATATTCATATTACAACTGCTATAGTTTCGTAACTGTAAGTATCTCGGAGTAGTTTTGATATGGCCAACTAAATTCAGTTATGCCATGTTGTGTTTTAACCCTTGTATCTAAGTGTGCAGGAGCTTAGGAGCACAAGAAGTCGATCGAAAGACGCAACTAGCAAAAATGATGACACGGGAGAGAGCCGATGGGCTCGGTGCATCCAAGGGACGAGATGCTGTGGAAGAGTACACCGATGGACGAGAAGAACATACTGGACGTCCGAGGGACGAGAAACTGGAGAAGAAGCCTGGTCGAGGAAAAACCTGAAGATGGGTTCCGGTGAGCCCAATTATGAATAGACGAAATCACCCAGGCGATTGGAGTAGCGAAAGAATTAAGTGGGAGTTGCTGAGCTGCTAGAGGCGCCTTCGACCCTGTTGAAGGCGCCTCCGTGCCTCTTTGTGCTCCGCGCCTCTCTGTGGAAGGCGCCTTCGATGAACAGTATGAAGGCGCCTTCCAGCCCTTGAAGGTGCATTCGCTAGTTGTTGGGCGAGGATGTTTTATCCTCAGCAAATAATATTCTATCCGATAGAATGCGCCTTCAAGCTGCGGATAAGATTTTCTAGAGATTATAAAAAGAGCCCTAGACCTAAGAAATAGAGAATAACTTTAACAACTTCGGTATTAACTTTCTAGTAACTTTCTGAGCTTTTTAAAGTGTGTAAGAGACTTCTCCACCTTTATCAAAGGAAACAATTTTAGTAGAGGTTTGCAACCGTGTTGGATTAACAACCACAACCAAATAAAAATTATAGTCTCTTACTTATTGTCCTTTTAAGTTGTTATTTCATCTTGTTACTTAATTAGAATTATGCTACTAATACAAGGTAAACAAATGGAAAGAGATTTTATTTTCTTCTTACATATAATTCACTCATTTTTTATGAGTCTCGCTATATTAACATTTTTCAAGTAGATAAAAGCTTAGAATGTATCCCTGATTTAAATTATATACTCTAGTTACAGTTAAAATGGCTTTCAATCTTGCAAATACTTATACAAGCTAAAATT
>JBBMJZ010028468.1:0-25896 GCA_037833815.1 Zingiber zerumbet
AATGTTTATCAGTTACACGCCGTCAAAAATTTATTTTATATGAATGACGTAATTAAAGTACTAAATCAATAACATTGAAGCTATTGAGAGATTATTAATAGTTAAGATGGATTAGTTTAACTAAATTTGAATAGGTTGGAGTTTAATTTTTAATGTTTAGATAATATATGAGATGAGAGTTAAGTGGGTCAATGAAGATTGTACATTGACAAAATGAGTCTTAACTCGAAAAATAGATAATGAAAAATTCAAGTAGGTTAAGAAAAATTATACATTGACAAAGGAAAGTCTATATGGGTTAAGGAGGACCAGATGCTAATAAAAGAAAGTTTAAGTAGGTCAAGGAGGAGAGGAAAGTCTTAACTATGATTAACTACGATTAAATAAGAGGAAAATCTAAATGAATTAAGAAAGATCACACTAATAATTGGAAGTCCAAGTAGATTAAGAGTTAATTGGACACCTAGTGTTAATCAAAGATAATGCGCTATTATAATGCAATTTATTAGTATTAATAATTATGTCAAGGTCTCAACACCTTTTAAAAAGACAAGATATAATTATCTTTTACAAATTTTTTTCACATTTGACTTTGGTCAAAGGTGTTGAGACCTTGACGTCCGCTAGAGGGGGGTTAATAGCGGCTTACCCAATATTTGCTTCTTACAATGGTTAGTATACACAACGGAATACAAAAACAAATTCTAATAAGAGAAAGCAAACTTAACACGTTGATTTTACGTGGTTTGGAAAAAAAACTCCTACTCCACGACTATCCGTAAGGTGGACGATCTCAATCCGTCGGTGGATGACTCTCCGGAAAACCTCTGACTAGCTCGAGTAGCTCCTTGTGGATGGAGAAACCTCGCCACAAACTCATACAAGCTCTTAATCACTCAAGAAGACCTTGAAGACTCTAATAAGGATTAACCACCTCTATTTTCGTCAACCTTGGGCAAGTACCCCGAACTCTATTAAATAGAGCTCGAGAGGAAAACACCTACTGTTTTTCCCGCCACCAGTCGACTGGTACAACCACCAGTCGACTTGTCCTAAGTGAAATTCGACCGTTACAAGTCGACGGTCGGCTACCAGTCGACTAATGAAAACACCAGTCGAATACTACAGTAATGTTATAGTAGTGTTACAGTAAAACCCTAATCCTAGGATTTGACCCCGAGTACATTTACTCAGCACTCATCCTCACCCGACCAACCTAGACCTAGCCTTCTAGCCTCCTCCATCACCTTGCGCCCCTCAGATGTCTTCCCATCCTTCACGTCTTGTCTTCCCATCCTTCACGTCTTCCCATCATTGTTGTCGGTTCTTCCTTTGCCAAGAGGTCGCACCTCCGGGACGTCATCCATTGCCAAGTTACACTTGGACTTACGTTGTCAAGATTACATGCTTGGACTTACACCGCCAAGACTCATCCTTGGACTTTCCTACTTTGCTAAAATCATACTTGGACTCTCCTTGTTGTACCTGTATCCTACACACTCACAATGCATATTAAATACAACAATAAACCAAACTTAAACCTTTGCCCAAACATCAAAACTTAGGATCACTAGATTGCTCCAACAAAAAGGGTTAAATGTTATTTTTAAAATACAAAGGGCAAAATGCTACGTGATAAAAAATAGAGAAGGGTTAAAGATATTTTTCCCTTTTAATAATAAATCAAAATGGAGGGGAGCCTTGGCGCAACAGTAAAATTATTGTCATGTTACTAAAATATCACGGGTTCGAATCCTGAAAATAATCTATTACAAAAAGCAGGGTAAGATTACGTATAATGAATTCTTCCCCGAAACCCTGTATAGAGGAAGCACCGCACTGCTCTTTTTTTTTTTAATAATAAATCATAATGAGATTCGATTCTAAAAAGGGACGTACTTTTTTATTTTCCTTTAGAATAATTTGAATCGTCCAAGTTGTATAAAAAACAAAGATGATTCAGTCACAAAGTGATGGTATTGCATTCCCTCGTATTAGTTTTTACTTCGTTACTCAGATAGTTTTGTTATGACAGTCTACTCATAAAATACTTCATACTATTTCGATGCTAATTCAATTCCTCATCCACCAAAGATCACACAGATCACACTAAAGATTGTGTCTACTATTTTACATGCAGTTTTTCGATGCAAACCCACAAGGAATTAACTCTACAGAGAACTACCAACCGATTGAGGAGAAACTATTTTCGAATGTAGAGTAGTCGGTTCCCTCCACAAGATTATCCTGCCATTGTGCTCTAGATAGTATTGTGAGACACTAGCATCCACAAGAGCCTTACAAGAGCCCCAAGCATCGGCTTCGAGGTCGACACCATAATACTCGAGGTGATTGGCTAGACTTGTCCCATAGACCGACCTATTCGATGATGAAGCATGAGCATGGATGTAATGGAATATACATTGAAGGAAAGAAGGTGCAGAATACCTGCTGCAAGTCGGGTCTTCTCCAGAGCCATCACAGATCTTCTCTTCTATGTACTCTTCTCCATCCACTTCAGCGCGATGGAGCCATACCTGAATTGTGGTCAAAATTAATGGCTTTCAAGCATATCGAAAAGAAGCTTAGTTGACTGAGAGTTTTATGAGATGGAACACATTTTCGGGATGAGCGACAAAGTTAAACCCATTCTATTAGTGCTATTTTAGGGGGTTCAACACGCTAGATAGAAGCAAGTTTACTACATAATTCAAAAAGATTATGGATTACGACACATGATGGAGTTCTAGTCGAAGTAGAATCAAAGGAAACAAGCTATTTCCCCCTTGAGTTATTAGAGTAAGTTCGAAAAGATTATACCTCTCTCGGGAAATGATGGTAGGTTCTTTTCGAGAACGAAGCATAATATGGTGGCAAATGAGGTACTATATCTTTAGCATGAGTCACGCGAATTGTATCAGGCACTTGCTTGCTGAAGTAGGCAGCAAAGGCAGGGTTCCCTACTCGAGGTTGCCCAAAGGTCATAAGCTGAACATGTTCCGCTCCATAATTTACCTGAAAAGGATTCAATTATAAGTCCTGTTATATAAAGATTCTGACCAGTTGCCACACTAAGAAAACAATAAGCAAGATAAAATCTTTCAGTCAGTATCGTTAGTACCCTCCCTCATACAATGGTCATTGTTCAAAGGCAAAATCACCCGTGATTTACCTCTCTAAAAATGACTGTGGGACCAGTCGTGTGGAGCGTTAGTGTATGACCTTTTGGCACCAAGTTTACAAACAACAGAAATAGCTTATGAGTAAATCCCAGAATATCATTTCATGAGGATCGAAAAAATACAGGTGAGAAAGCTATGGACATCATCGTAATGACAAGAAAACAAGTACCAATTATAATTAGTGCATAATTTGTGTTTTGAAGAGTTTTGAAGGCAAAAATTTCCTTAAACAACAGAGATAGCATCATAAACCAAACATTATTCAGCGCAAATCTTTGTTTATGGGAAATAAGAACAGTTAATGCCTCGATCCAACTTACATTAAGATCAAGTGCACAGAATGAAGCAATAGCCCCTCCCATAGAATGTCCTGTAACCATAATCTGTATATCTCCATATAATTCCTTAATCCTTTGAACAGCACTTGTAATCCCGTAACGGAGAATGGTGTTATGGTAAGCACGATAAAACCCGTGATGAACCTGTGGAGACAAAAAAGGCAGGATAATGATGATGAGTAAAAACTGAATAGAGTAAAAAATGTTATTTAACATACCTTTGCATCTTTCACACCTGGGTAATTCAAATCAAGCTGCACCCAAAACAAATCCTGAATCCAATTCTTTATGCTGTGTCAATCAGTAATTCGAAGTGTCAAACTATGCCCAATGGCCATAAACACCAAGAGAGTTGTAATTTGAAAACATTTATTTATCTTATTTCCCTTTTCTTTTGTAATTAAGAGATCTATATAGTGAGGAGAGCAAATATCCAATAAACTCTGCTTAGTAAATAGATGTTGATGGTTCAAAACACATGCATAGAGGTTGTTGAGTTGTTTGTCCTGATCTACATTTCTGCTTACTTCCCAACAAAGTAGGAGAACAATGACAGAAGACAACAGTTGCATACTTGCATTCTTTGGATAAGAGCCATCTTTCCTTAACTGTGAATTATGATTCTATAATAAATGGTTGGTCACTCGATATCTACTGTGTTGTTGAGAGGAAAATTGTAGAGATGATTGATTGTAAAGTGATTTACCTGTTTTCGCTGGTGCCTCTGATAGCAATAATGGTAGAATTAAGAACATGATCGATTCCCACAAAGGCCTACAAAATAATTTGCATATTAATGACAATGGAAAATCTTCCGTGTTAGGTTTAACATGCAAAAACTTTGGTTTAAGTAAACCTGTAAGCAGTTTTCGACATCAACAATCAGCTCTACCATCTCAAACCCCTATTTTAGGGAGACAGTCTCGTGAGTAAGTTACGAAGGTCATCATAAAAAGACAACCTTTGCTGAAAGGCAAACTTTTGATTCAGTAAATGATCATTCCTTTTACCTCTGTCAAATCATTACACCTCGAGCAGGTCCATGTATAAAGCGATGTAAGATCTGTGATGTAAACCTACAAAAAGCATTTATTCTTGCAGGAATTATGTTCACAAAATGCAAGCAGACCAATGGCTAAAAGGAAATACATTGAATGGTGTCTGAGTGTCTCGTATCTGTATCCTTTGTAAGAAGAAAATATTTTTTTCTGTATGTTTCAGAAACATTTGTTTATTAAAAGGTTCTTTCTCCAAAAAATTCACAAATATGAAAATTTTCCTTGAAACAATTACCATAGCTACTTAACTGGAAGCTATAGGATGCCAAACCTTTTTCTTCCACAACTAAACACAATTTTCCTGAGCCTAAATAATAAACAGTCATTATTGAGTCAACTTAGATATTAATTCTTAAACAAACAAGCCGCCGTAATGACATCAAGAAGAATGCACAAGCATAATTTTCTTTCCCACTCTATGCCCACATCAATACTAAATCCAAAGTGCCAATTTATAGGGCCAATGACATTGATTTTTTTGCAATATTAAATTTGTGTAAAGCTTTCTTTCTCATCTGTTATTCCAACATAACAACAAAAGAAACATATTGCCTTTTTTTACTACCACTGTGTTTAACGTCAATTCAGAAATTAATATGATTTTAGCAAAGGGATTATGGAGATAAGAAGCCATAATAGGAGGATTATTTGGCAAACATGTTAGATATGCAGTAAGGATGTGAAACACAGGAATCAACTCCAAGAAAAAGCCATATAATCATAACAGATCAGCTTGATAAGAACTGAGAGTTCAGCAAACCTTAATGTCTGAGTGTATAAGCATAGAATTAACTTACATAGACAAGAACTTAAGGTTTCCCAAATTAAAACATCTAAATATGTTGGCATGCCATCACTGATACTCACAGCAGAAGCATATTCCACAAGTATCTTCGCAATAGTTCGATTGTAGCAAGGATAGTTATTTTCATGCTCCATCGCAATTTCTGTTCACCACCATGAGCAAGTATTACAAAACTTGAATCAAAAGCATTTAAAGAGAAGCATACCAATTTTCACACAAAATGCCCAAAAGAGGTAATAGAACCCTAGCCTTTCCAGACATTCCGAAGTTTGCAAATAAGAAAATCATACCTAATTCTTCAACCTTAACAGAGAAAAAACTACAAATTTCCTGCGACATAAAAAAGAGCTCATCTTACCTCTTCCACCGGAAACAGCAAGCCATCCGGCCAAAACCAGCAGCGTTAACCACGGCCGTCGGGCCAAGGCCATCCAAACAGGGAAGATTCCTACACGGAACAGCAAACGAATAATCTTTTTGCGATTCTTCGAGCATTGTTACATGGAACCGAAAGCGGAAAAGGAGCTACAGAAAAGGGGAACCAAATCTCCAACAGAAAAATGCTGAAATAGACTGAAAAATCAAAACTTTAAGCGAAGAAAGGTCGGAAAAGGAGCTTACTTTCTTTGTAATCTCGTTTGGAACCGGAATCGATCGCCAAAATGTGAAGTCGCGATTTGGTTTCTTTCCAATCAGTTATTATCTTCCAGCTCTAGACCACAATTTTTAAATCGCTGAGGAATTCCTTATCAGCAATCAAAGGCGTCCACGTGGACGTGGCCCACTGGTTTCCTTTTTGCATCTTTGATTACAATAGCAGAAAGTTATTGAGACAATATTAAAAAGAACACCCTCAAATTATTTATATTATTAACAAGATAACCATATCTCACTCGTAATTTAATATTTGAAATATCTCTTTTTTAAAATAGTTTTATCGAAGCTCGATTAAAGTTACTCCATCTTCGAGAGATATATTGTTCTAATTATTCTAGAGCACAAATAATTTTAACCAAAGTTCTTCCGAGGTAAAACAAAGAGGAGTATTTTAAAAATAATATATTCTTTCATGAGTTGTGATACGTTACGTGCCCTCCATATGGAGTTTGAATCCTCTATTCTGAAATTATGTGTTCTCTTTGTCCCGCTCACCAATCAGACGAATCAAATCATATCTTAAAGATGTTACAGGTATTTCAAAGATGTCATAACCGTCTGATCAATAAGGGGACATATAATTTTAGGACAGAGAATCTGAACTACCCTGCGTGAATGCACATACACACTTAGGGAGTGAGTGGACTGATGTGGCAACCCTACCACATCTGTACCCTTCTCAGGTGAGCAAAATAACATTTCTGATTTTTTCATATTGTCATCCTTTTATTTTTAAAAAATGTTTTTTAAATTATTAATGTTAAAATGTGTTTTACAATACTCATTTAGTATAAATAAATAAAAATACCTCCTATAATAATAATTATTATTATTTTATAATTCAAATGTTTGAGTTTCTAATTTTGAAAATAGACAATGTTTTCTAGTGATTCTTTTATAGATAAATTTGAAGCATAGTGTGTAGACACTTAGAAATTAATCATTGAAATTCTAAAATAATAGCAATCATTTAAGGGTGATTTAGTAAAAAACCGATTACAAAGGGTCCTCTGATAAATTTCCTTCCGTCAAATAATTGGACCTCATGTGCCTCTCACGTGCATTTTTTTTTATTCGATTGCATTTATGATACTAGTGTTTTCTTCTGTTCTTGTCAGTGAAAAGCGTCGACAAACATGGAAATAAAAACACAGATGGGCCATCCCCTGTGGTGCAATCATATTTGTCAAATCCCTGGGTCCCACAATTTTGGATGCTCTCTAACTTCCTAGTCCCCTGCAATTAGATGGTGATCGTACATGATCGAAAGATGTCTAGATATTGAAAGATTATGATGAGAATCTTTAGATTTTACTAAGGGGCAAAGCAAGACGATTCGTTCCTCTCATATCTGGGTCAATTTCTATTGGATTATGAATGACTATTAATTATTATTATTATTATTATTATTATAATAGATGATCAAGAAATAGAAAAAGACATACTCAAACGTATTAAATTTTAATCGTAAGAATATGTTTAGTTCAAATCATCATGTATAACCTTAGTTATGTGATTAGCAAATAATCACAGAACAAAGGTTACGGAGAATAAAATATAACCAAATGTTGTTTGGTTCAATCTAGTTAATATAATAAAAATTTATTTGTTTGAAGGTTTTAATGAATAACCTAGTTTAATATTTTACTATATTATCCTTACTTATAAAATCAACCATATATATTATTATTATTATTATTAAAATTCTACGATTTTTCTTTTTCACGTTTTTCTTTATTTTTATGTGTATTTTTTATTTTTTTATATATTTTTTATGTTTTTAAATTTTTTTTATGTTTTTTCTATTTTCTATTTTTTTATTTTTTACATTTTTTTATTTTTTTAAATTTTTAAAATTTTTTTTACGTTTTTCCTATTTTTCTATTTTTTTCCATTTTTTATTATTTTTTCTATTTTTAAATTTTTTAATGTTTTTTTTACCATTTTTTATTTTATTTTTTTATATTTTTTCCTTTACATTTTCCTTTTTTATCCTACTTTTCTCTTATTCGAGGGTATTTTGGATAAAAAAATTTCATTAACCCCAAAATTAAGAAAACCTCAGTTTTTCAAGGTTTTTCGATTCCGGGTTGCATGCCCTTTTTACTAACGTGTTGGGCATGGAACATTACTCGGAAATCATCGATTACTTAAACCAAACAGAATTTTCATTGATAACCTTAGATGAATAACCAAGGTTATCAAGAATAACCCCCATCCAAACGTACCCTAAAATCTTATATGGTAACACTCCATATCTTAATCACGGTACTAGGGGACTAGATTTTATTATCAAGGATCAATAGTTTGGTAAGACTATTGTCCATTAGCTATGCAAGATAAGAAACTATAGCATATTTGATGGTGAAAATTTTAATATAAATGTAGTTTTCGAGAAGATATATATCTTCTTGGACATCTACCATCTCTGTTTTTTTATTGATATTATACACTTTGCTCACTATAACAACTCCAACTTTCAATTTGACCTTTTTTTAAAAGATAATCTAGATATACAGATTTTACTGTACTAATCCTAAAAGTTAATTTATCTACCGAATAAATTCAAAATATAAATTATAACAAATTCAAAACACAAGTTATACATATTCAAAAATAAACTTTCAAAATATTCACTCATTTAAAATTAAAATTCTAAACTTTTTATTGTTAGGAGTGTTTTACCACTACATTACACCATGAAGACAAAAATATTAAAAGCATTTTTTTAAAATAAAATATCTACCTATAAAATTGTCAAACTAACAATATTTAATAATTCCTTCAAGACTTTACTTTTACTAATTTAAGGTAAAAACTAACTTCTTGCCCATGGAATAAAGTTTAGCTCATACAAACTAATGTGATAAAAACAAAATGTCCCTTTCATATTGATCAAAACAAAGATATTTGTGATGGTTTTGAGAACAAGCAACAGCCTTTTTACTTTTTACTCAGAATTTAGTTTAACTACATTTCTAAGCCACCAATAATTGAGGTATTCAAGTTACAGATCGCCATACTATACAACAGAAACTAACTTCACTGGACAAGTGTGCAACATACACAATCGAATCAGTGATCCTTTGTCAAAACATTGATACATCACGGTTTGAGCTCAAACGACAAAAAGCCTTGCTAAAATCGTAGTAACACGTAGAGAGTTGATTCGCTCTTTAAATATCCTGAATCAGTGCAGCGTTACCTATAGGATTTGAATCTGGATATCTTGGTTGATCTCTCTCAGCTCACTTTGGAACTTCTTGTGCCATTGTCAATAATGTGACATGTGAGGAACAATATAGAGACCAAAGTATTTCAGGTTATTGCTGCCAAGCCAATGGTGCCATCTTCCTCAGTGTTGTGTCCAGAGTTTGAAGCTGAACTCCTTGCTCTAGCTGAAAAATGTGAATAAAGCAAAAGGCACCGAAAGAATTAAGTCACTCGTCTACAAGGAAATGTCAGAACCACAATATTAGAAATAATATCGATTGAATTGAGCAATTGAAGATTATTTTGTACTTGGACTCTCTCGTGCAAGAGATATCAAATGATGAATCAAACAACAAATTCTAATATGAACACAGTAGTAAAGAGTTGAGAAAGATGGAAAAAGCAAGGATTCGACCCTTTGGTGTCAGTTGATTCTGATCTTTTACCCAAAGATAGAATTGATGTTGCCTTTACTGCTGACCCTTTCAATGTTGAACGTCCTAACGTAGACAGACATGAAAATATGGAAGAAAATAATAGGGAAGAACATGTAGAGAAATATTCACTACTTTTGACTTCTGGAAGGCACTCATTGGATTATGGTTGTATCTTTTGCAACAATGGTATTCTTTTAATAATAAGAAATCACAAAAGAAATACAATTGAAAATTTTCCCATCGACGACAAACAAAAAGCATAGCAAGAGATTTGGAAAAGAAGAAAAAAAGTTCACCTGTAACGTTTGTTATGATGTTTGTGGTCCTTAGGGCAGCGAGAGCTCTCAATTTATTTCCAGTAGCTGATAGAAGCAAACCCTTAAGGAGTTGCTTTTGTTCTTTAGGGCTAGTAGTTTTGATCAGAGCATCATCAAACGCAACCAAATCATTGCTTGTGATAGAAGGGAGGCTCAGCATAACCTATGTATAAAGCAATTACACCTCATGACATTAGTCCTAATTATGGGAAGACAAAATTGAATCTAAAGTTTATGACTTGGCACAAATCTTAGTAATAAGATACCTGGCGTGGTGCAGGATCTCTATCTGCCAGATATACATATATTTCACGACACAATCCAAGGAGGTCCGAGCTAATCATGGCATTGGACTCAAGTGATAAAGCTTGAATTAAAGCAAGAAACAAATCCCTGGAGACAATCTCTCTAAGTTCCACACTGCTTGTTATAATAGCAAGAACAATAATCAACCCACAGAAAGGGATAACTTTATTCACAGAATCGCCATCGGTCCATGCCAATGCGTTTATGCATATTCTCAATGAGTGAAGAGCGAGACCTTGGTGAGTCATGAGGAAGCTGCAGAGCATAAGTTGGAGCAAAGTAAATATACAGGGCACTGTAATGGAATTTGGAATTTTATGTGTGCCAGGGATCTTACGCGACCAAAGAATTTGAGGCAAAGACATTCAAATCTTTAAGTGAATCAACACGATTACCAGGTCCTAGCTGCTCTAAAGAAGGAAGCCCGGTGTTCAGAGGTGGTGAAGCCAAAGTCGAGAGAAGTGAACACACTTCTCGAGTCAAGTCACGGAGCAACTTTTCCTCCATCACTTCCACCTTCAGCTCCAGACCAGAAAGATTGCCAAAGCAATCAGGAACCTTTACCCTACCTTCGCATAAAAGATTGGACCATGAACAAGCAAGGGTTTGCTGGCAGTGGATCAGTAAAGGGTGTAAGATATTTTCTAGCCAAAGCTCCCATAAGTTTGGAGGACAGAATTTCACCAAAGGAATGATGACTGAGTGGATAAGTAGTCGTAGATGTCTAAACTCCATTGATTGTACATTATCTGTTAGAGCTAATGCAACAGAATGACTCTCCAAGCATTTAAAGAATGTGTCGCCAACGGTTGTCGAAAGTCCTACTACATTGTAGCTACAATGAATCAAACAAATTGTTATTTTTTAGGCGTGACAAATAAAATATACAAGGGCTGCAAGACAATGAAACAACCATAGAGAGGCAAAGATGGAAATAATGCATGGTATAATATCTCATGAAAATCATTTCTTGGTTAACAAACTCTTTCATATATCATTTGGCATAAAAGATTAAAGAGCATGTAACCGAAAACAAAAAGAAAGAATTGTGGACCCACAATTATGCAAGACTCCTATATCTTGCATGCAGAATCTATTAGGGTTGCAAGGTTGTAAGAATAGTCCCACATTGAAAACACATGGGGAAAATCATGGGTTTATAAGAGAAAGATATCTCCATTGGTATGAGGCATTTTGGGTAGAGCCCAAAAACAAAACCATGAGGGCTTAGATCCGAAGTGGACAATATCACACCATTGTGGAGATATCTTAATTCTTTTGGTCCTAACAGAATCCACCAGCAATATTGCTGAATAAGGGAATGTTGAGCAAAATGACTAGAATGACAATAGGGGTTTCCAATAACTGCACTAAGATACACTTCAAGTCAAGTCATTATTCCAACAGCTTAAAGCTAGTTTCTTGTTGATTCCCCACTTCAGGAATTGGCATTTCCAAGATCGATGATTCAGAATACATTGAATAAGAATGATAATTTAAATTTAAGGAAATTTGTAATTGTATTTATGTACCAATTAACTTCAGCTTGTTAACGTCCTCAAGTATCAGAAGTAATTGTAACTTATATGGCAAGTGCCTATAATAATTCACAAGTTATGCTCAACATAATATATTCCACAATTCTGACTATTTCCTACTCTATTAGAAACAGGCATTAAGTTTGTTGAGTAGTGAAATTTTAGTTAGTTAAGGAAATATATTTCCATGTGTAGCTTTTGGTATCAATGCATGATGTTGCTGTGACTTGTAAGTAGGTTGATCACCTTGGTCTCTTTCTAAGTTGTTAATAAGATTCCAGCAATGAACATTTGTTTACCAATGCAGCTTATGGTTTGGCTTCGCATCCTTAACACATAAATAGTGCAAATCGCTTTGGCCATCCAAGCTGCTTCTTTTCATTTAATAAGACGTAATTATTGTTGCTAGCTCAACCAAACAATAAGGATAAGGACACAAAAATCTTTCATGCTTCAAAGAAGTAAAGACAAGCACAGCATTATCATCCTTACCCACTGTCCCTGATTCCCTTTAGCCAATTTCTTAAGTCATTTTCACTTAACTCTTCTTCTCTTATTGTGTCAGCCTGGCGTCCATCTCCTGAAGTAGACAGATCTTTTAGCAATTTAGTGCTTTCGCCAAGAAGGCTAGCCTTCTCAGCATGACTCATAGCCTTTGCTGCTCTAATTTCTGCTGGCAAAGCTTCACTTATTGGTGGAGACCATAGAGAATGTATGCATCGTAACAACTGTGGAAGGACAAAAAACAAGCACTCTAAGTGATTTTATAAGAACTTCATAAGTGCTAGTCTTTGACAATGTGATAACAGTGTAAAAGATTTTGTTTCCTCTATGACTCTAGGTTTACATGCATTAAGCTGTCACTTATTTCAACACTATCTACCAATCATATTCAACATAACATCTACGTGGTGTACATTACTGGCATAGACAGTATGCTAATTGATGAAAGCCTAGACAAAGTATAATCGAAGCTTTGTCAAGAGAAACAATATGAATTATGGTAATGTTTCAAGGAGAGAAATATAAGAGAAGGAACACAAGAGAATGAAAGTGAAACAGAGAAAAAAATGTAATTTTAAGCTCCATTTATTTGTTACAAATTTCTTTATTGCTCTCTTTCCCTAGTACACTGATCTCTTTCCCAAATGCTCAATTTTTTCTCTCTTCTTTTTTTTGTTCCTCTTCTTTCTTTCCCTTGAAGGAAACAGAAAAAAGGTTTTGACCTAAACAGAATTAAACAAAGATAAATTTGGTTTCAACAATATAAAAAAAAAAGTGAAAGAATTGTTAAGTTAGATGAACCAGTACAAGTATCATATTTTTGATATTTTGGATTTGTCAACAAGAAAAGAAATTGATGGAGCTACAGTAAAGAAAATTAAAACTGAAGGGACAAAATAGAGAGGAGCTTTAAAGTGCGTGCTACCATAGGCTAAAAGAAAATTTCTATAAGATTGCAGTATGACCAATCATTAAAGTCGACAAAGAAGCTTTGGCAACTTTACTCACCCTCAAGAGAGGAGGCAGCATCCATGACAAATGAGAAGACATAGCATATGGATGAGTAGATGCATCAGTGGCTTCTGAACCTCCCTGTAGATTCATGGCAGGCTTCTTAACTCCACTTCTTTTGAGTGCCTTCTCAAAAAAGGTCACGTTATGGTAAATTGACCACATAAATTGAGGATCAGAGAACAATCGGGTTAGACCAGCTGGGTCAGATAAAAATGCATTTTGCCACTCTGACTGGGTCCATTGCTTGCTCAAAGGTTCAAGCAACCAGGCTAATACTTCCTGATGTTGTTGAATCCTGAAAGCAAGATAACATATATAATATTCATTATTCCCTCTCCTTAAAGAAAGAGGTAAGAAACAGAATGACTATGGATTGCTAAGGTGGATGATGAAGCAATGACCATCAAAGGAGAAACTTACCCAGAAGAAGCTGCCATAACAAGAAATGCTTCGCCTAAAATATTATGCTCACCCCGCAACAACCGACCTTCTCCTTGAAGATAGGCCATGGTGTCAGCAATGCCCTACAACATTAGAAGTATAGTTTGGCTAAAAATCCAATTACTTGGCCGCTAACCAGATCCACTACAACTTTTTTCCAACATTTGCACAAGTAATTCATAACAATCACACAACTAACACCTATATAAAAATATTCAAGTGAACATTTTTACAAGTTGAGATTTCCAAAAATGGTAACTAATAAGCAAAAATCATATAGTACCACTAGAAATAATAGTATGGTTAATGCTTAGATCAAAGAAAAAAACCCTTCTGCAGTTCTGCTACATCTGCATAGCTTGACCCTTTACAAATCATTCAATGGATGAAAAGCCTACTACCAGGATGCCCTTCTGAAAACAAATTATGCATTATGAAGATCCTAGTATCCAAAAACACATGGCAAACCCCAAATTTACACTCATAAGTATTCCACAGCACTAACAAATAGCAGGAATTGGAACAAAAAGGCATGTCAGAGCAACCTTGTGAGTATTATCGAACTAGTTCACTTAATAAAACACTTGCTGTTTCTCTCTCATGACTAATATATTATTGGGAGCATTTGCGAGAATCTGACAACTTCCACACCGCTGCTCTCCCTTTTGAATGAGGCCAGATGATTCTCAGAAAACAGAAGAAAAGATAATTGACCAGATATGTAAAGGAATACCTTGTTGGTGCAAAAATACATGTTTTATGTTGATAAAAAAAATATCTTTAGGCAAATTGGACCAAAGTTTGTATAAAATTATCTACTTATGAATCTAGCCAAACAATAGCAACCTTTTTGAATCATTCACAATTTTTAAGATGCTGTCCTGATCAGTGATGATTGCTTGAGTATATACGTATGATGCGCATATTTGGTTAGAAGTCTTCTATTTGGCAACAAAACTCCTCAAATGCCTTATGAATGATGTGCAATCTTATATCACAGCAGTAAACAGTTGACTCTATGTAACCAACACACTGTGATGGAGAATTTCATGCCATATTGCAAAGTGAATCTGTGAAACATCTGGATTGATAATGAGCTCTAATCAGTTTATGCAATGGTTTATCTCCTATTTCTTCATTGCCATATGCATTTGCTATGTTCCCTATTTATCTAACTTTCGCAAAGGAAAGGACTGCGGTCAAAATCAACAATACAAATAAGAGAATAAGATTTTTTTTTTAAAAAAAAATGAGCAACTACAAAAGAGGCAAACGCCCTTACATATGCCAATCTATAAATCTAGCATAAAGTCCCCCAATATCTGTTTTGTGAAGCCAACTCGAATATTTCCTCGAGACTTGTGTTGGAATGTCTTACAAAAATATTCTAAGCAAACTTAGCATATTTGCTTTACAAGTTTATTTGTAAATTTTTATAGGTTGTCATAGTTGCAAATTTTCTACCACGCAACAAAACTACCAGACTGGTTGTATGAGCTATGGGTTAAAGTGAACACCATTGATGCTGCAAAGTAAGGATGTATCAACTGTGCAAAGAAAATATTGCAAATTTCATTAATATCATTGACTCTATTGTCTAAAATGGTTTATTACATAGAGTAGAAACCGTTGAACTAAAGGCGTGTATGGCCGATACAAGTAGGGATTGAAGATTGACATTGTCATGGCTGGGATGAACAGAAATAGCATGACATTAGCAGTTATTCAAACACACCATAGGTAGTATAACTTTCATCAATACCTAAGTTGTCACAATTCCTTCCGCATTCAAATTGGTTCTTGGTCCTACAGACCATCTAGTCAAATCCCATAGTACATGAACAATCTCATGACAGAAATATTCATTCTTTTTTGCTTGTATCCAATATTCTGTTGACTATGTGTGAATCTGATTAGACCTTGAAATGTTCATTATTAGTTTTAGTTTCTCAATTGTTTATTAAGTTGTTCACCTTTTAGTATAATCAACATTATCTAGAAATTAATACCAAACATTTGAAAATTAGGAGGATCCAAACAAGCTCAAATCTGAAACAACTAAGATTGATGGGGAGAATTGAGTCATACAATGAAAGAGTTTAAGAGTCAATCATTGGGATTCAGAATTGAGGCTCCATTGCTAGAGGGTTTTGCCATGGAGAAGTGGTTAATTAAAAGAATTACAGGGAAAACGTTATAAAAAAGGTTACATTAGGTACTAGGGTCCCCTTAAAGAATAACCATTGGTGCAATACTTGTAGGCATGGTGAATACTATGATCCACCCATCAATCAGTCCATCAAATACAGATGGATCCAACTTTTATAGCCCCACTTCTAGGCTTCCATTGGTATGAATAGAACTGTTAAATGGTACCAAAAGTTAAGGATAACCCGCAGGAATTAAGAAATTAATTGATTAACTAATATCTTTAACAGCTTGCATTTGTTGGCCAATAAGGTTACACACACTATTCTAACCAGTTTCCAGCATTGTATTTTAGTCGTTAACATCACAACCCATACAAGATACAATTGTGAATAATTTAATAACTAAAACCAAGATTGTACAAATTCACAAAGGTTTGTGCCTTTATATTCATCAGCAAGTTGAAATTACCTTCATATGAGGAAGAAGACTTCTCCCAGCAGCTTTGGCGATGCGGATAAATGATGTACAAATTTGCAGTCTAGCATGTCGAGTATTATTCAAAGAAGGATCCTGCACAATAGTGTAAAGTATCCATAACTCAGAGAAGATAATATAACTGAAGTTAAGATGTTTCATACAGGAAATAGGCCTTTTGACAAACCTTGATCGCAATAGGAAGTGATGTTAACAGCTCAAAAAGCCTATTAACAACACTAGCAATTGTGTCGGAATAGTATTTGAAATAAGGTCCCAACGAATCCAAGTATCTACAGAGAATTACTGCAAGTGCTGGTTCAGTCCATCTTAAGGAAAGGAAATGTTGAAGAAGACCTGAGTATGGCGGCAGCAGGGAATTTAATTATGCAATAAAGTAACTGAAACATACAAGCCTTCATCAATGACATGGAGCACAAAGGCCAACCTTCAAACGTACTGTGTAATTGAAACTTGGACTCAGCAACAATATTCACAAATTCAACTGGGCCATCAAAAATCGCACCAGCAACTGTTTCAAGTCCCATTTGAGCACTCTCTAGCATTGCTAATTCCTAAGGTTCAAACACACACACAACAACAACAACAACAAAACTCTGCTTAAATTAGATCAGGAATAAATTTTGTTTCCAGTAAATGACCTAGGCTTCTACTAATTCAAGTGTCAAACCTGAGCTGACACAGAAGCATGAGCACAAGTTTTAAAAATCATAGTAATTCTCTCTGAAACTCTTGTTGCAGCAAGCAATGGCTTTTGAACAGCAATAAGTTTAATAAGCTCCAGCTGTATCAAATAATACAGTACAAGATTGTGAAACTACATCCAATAGTAATCTAACAAAGTATGAGATCTCCAAATTATTATCAGCAGATAATGCCTTCCTCAGTTATTCAGTTATGGAACCCGTGAAATCAACTAGATTTTGGTCCTAAAACATTACAAAGTTGTAAATTCACACATTAATCAAGGGTTCAAAACTGACTAGTGCCTACTAGCTAATACACTCAATAAATGTTTATGATGATCAATCAAGCATTATATCGTAACCCTGAGTACAAGTCAAAACATGTTGCTGGAGACAATATCCCAGCAACAAATATGAAACGGGAAAAAACAAAAACAAAAACAAAAACAAAAACAAAAACAAAAACAAAAAAAAAACAATCACCCATAGGACAACCAGAGAAATTGCAATAACTTCTGCAATTAATTTTTTAAAACTTCCTAGAGGAAAACTATATTTAAAACTTAAATCTGATATATAGCCCACATTACCCATAATCTTTTCTTTGAAAGTGTAGTTTCACCTATTGGACAGTTCAACAAGTTAATGGTTGTAAAAAATCTTTATCCAAAGAAGGCATGAGAAGACACAGCACCTGAAGTTACATATGTGATGTGAAATAATATGTAACATAAAAAATGAAATTTTCCCATAGAGAAGGATAAAGAGTCGACCAAAATTAAGGCTTTTTTATCACCAAGGTTTGAGAAGTTTATGCAGAAAGCAATTAGGTTACCACGCAGCTCACATACAATATGGCAACTATGTGGATGCATATGTGATTTGTAATGAAATACCATCTAACCAAGTTTCAGACACATACAAATAAACACTAAGCAGAACATATTGCCACAGTTTAACAAGCATCAAAAACAAATGTGCAAAATTATTAGTCATTAGAAAAGCACACCCTAAAAAATTTCATAATCATAAAACATAATTTAGTTCGTCAATCCTTACACTTACTCCAAATTTAGTGGTGGTTAAGTGGTTCTAAGATCCTCAGTTTTCTTCTTATTATACAAAAAAAATTAGAGCTCTCTTGGTCAAGTGCGCAAATTTACCTTAGGCTTATAGTAAATCCCATATAAATCCTTAGCTAATGACCCTTTTTTTCTAAATCAAGATTAATGATTCCTTTACACATCTACCTTTTGAAGTAAAAAAGATTTAGTCCCTTCTGATGTAATCAGATTAAATATGAATTAGATACTTAATTAAATACACAAACTCTATTCATATATGCGCATATGGCTGCATAGACCGCTTTCTAAGACAATGTTGATGACTAAATTACTGCTGGTATAAGAAAATTGTGGTAACCAAAAGCACTCAACAACTAAACAGATTTAATGCACAAACAAACTAGAATTTTTGTTACTTTTTCTAATGAAAAGTAAGAACCAAAAAATGTCTGGGAAAAAGGAAGATGAAACGTCAGGGGAAAAGGAAGATTTCATATCAAATCTTATCCACAATCAGCATAACGTTGTTCACCAAAAACACGACATTAAAGTTAAGGAGAAGTTAGTCGCTAATTACTAATGTAAAATGAGAAAGTTACAGGCTCATGTGATTCTTCCATGTGTTTGATGATACATCTTATAAATTGTAATGCAACAGAAGTCATCATACGTTCAAGTGATTCTTCCATGTGTTTGATGATGCATCTTATAAATTGTAATGCAATAGAAGTCATACCAGCCTAGAGCGATACTGACTGAAGTCAGTTTTTGAATCAAACTCATCATCCCATAGTTCAAAGTCATTCTGAGTAGATAGATTGTCTGAAGATGGATTTTTCTTCAACATTCTCAGGAAAGAAATATCCAAGATAGCTGCACAAATGTCATCATTGACAAGGACTGACATGATAATCTTCTCTTTATCGGAGGGTTTGGAGGCAATTCCCAAATTGCCAACAAAATTTTCACCCCCACTATGTCCAGAACTTTTCCCCTTTGAAACAGGTTCTCTCATTATTACCTGTGCATTGCAGGTATAGATAATATATGACGCTAGCTGTGTATCTAAGAAATCCAGAGCAAGAAGTTATACTTACGAGCCAAAAGAGCAAGGATTGATAATGGAGGGCAAACTTTACATGTTGGTAATACTCCAGCATCTGAAAAGAGAAGGTAAGCAATTAAAACCTAGATATAACCAACATAATGCAAATAAAATATAAACAAAGAGATTATAGATCGTATGAATACATTGTCAAGTTCAACCAATTAGTAGATTGGGTATTGAGAAGTGTGGATATATTTGCAGATAATAAAGAAATAATATAATAATAATTAAATTATCTGCATTGTTGGGTTCATCAAAGAGGGAAATCAGTATGCTGAAAGAGTCGTGAGAAGTAGAAGTTGTTCATTTGGATGAGAGAAAGAATCAAAAATCCTAGAAAGAGGTTACATTCAACTAAGCAAACAGACAATTCTTCTCAGTTATAACAGCTGGACAGCAACAGCCGATTCAACTAATAACACCAAGAACCAAATTCCCTGTCAAATTGCAAAAAAAGGATCCACCCATGTTGTTGCAAATATTAAAGATCACTTTGAAATTTTCAGGGTCTAGATCTAAACTATAAATGTTATTTATCATTTTCTCATTTCCAATATACCTAGAAATCTTAATGAAACCAGGTCGTTCAAAACCACAAAAAGGTATCACCGTCCCATCATTCTGACCATCAACAATAATACTGCTTTTCTCCTTTCTTATTTGGGCTTCTCTCTCATGAGATCATCCACCAAAATATAAAATCCCTCCAGATTCCAAACTGAGACACAGATCTACCTTGTATTGTGTCAAATGACATGAGCCTAATCTCATTTTATCATTTTATCATCCCCATTCAATGGCACAATACCATAAATTAGCAAAGCCCCATCGTACAATTTGTTAAAGAAGATCCCCAAGGGTCTTTACAAACCACCAACATCATCAGAGGCAGTGCTTCAACTTGCTATCTTTGTTGCCCATTGGATATCCATCTCGCTGGATCATTCAACATGAACCCTCCAACCTCCCATGCTCAGCAGGCACCAGAAGCATCAACCCCCCAAACCTCTCCTGATGCCGCAAATCAAGAAACAAGTATTGACAACCCCTGTTGCTATGATAAACATATAATCCATTAGGATTTGGTGCCATGGGTACAACGACATCAATACCAAGCTCATGTTGTAAACATAATTGCCCCCGTCGTTTCTCTTCGACTAACACAGCTGCTATTGTCCATGTACCACCTACAACAATAGCAGTTCTTCCTCTCAATCAATCTCAGCATCAAAGGATACCAAGCTGACACAGCTGCTATAGTCCATGCTATAGTCCATGTACCACCTACAACAATAGCAGTCCTTCCTCTCAATCAATCTCGGCATCAAAGGATACCAAGCTGAATCACCCACCCAAAAAACGTTGGCACCTTCAACCCTAATCTCTTCATCGACTCACAAGCAAAATCACCCTCTACTAGCAACAACTGTTTCTAGCATCACTATATCGCCATCAAATTGATCACTTCTTTCTAATCACCAGCTCGTGTTTGTTGTAGTAACAACTAGCAAGATCTTTAGATCGCACAACAAGAATCATGCAGAGGGAGACATGTTCTGCCATAGGCCATTGATGACAAGGAAGACAAGGATTGTTTTTTAATTGGTTAGAACACCTAGTGAGCCCCGCTGGGCCCTTAAAAAGAGAATTATTGTTTTCTGAACAAGTATATCAAAAAGCTGTGCCCTATCACTTCATAAAACCTATGGAAACCCGATGTAAAGAATTTTGTACTTAAAGAACCCAACTTTAACATTTCCCACACCTGATACTACTGGAATCTGATCTATCAAACATTGAGCGAAAATGCTACTCATTTTAACAAATATGTTGAAGGGAACTATTTGAGCATCATCTGCATAATATAAGAAGGCACTAGGTCTCACCTGTTGAAGAAATTGAGAAGTCATTGCTCCATCACCAGTAATACAATGCACATTGGAAGAAGCTAAAGTTACCATACACTCACATATAGATTCCATAAACTCAATCTCAGTTTCATCAATTGCACTAAAGTTTGACTTAGATTTATTGAAAAAATCTCTTGAAATGTTCATTAAAATTTGGAAGACAGACATCATTGCAGAATCAAACTCCACAGCTGTATTATCAGTGGGCCTTTTCCTATATGTACAAGACAAAGATTAAGCATTGATCAACCATAGCACTGGCACAGATTTATTCTGATGCATACATCATACCTTTGAGAAAGGAATTTAAAAAACTCACAAGCATGGAGGCGAAATTCATTATAAGGCAATATGGATCCACACCTGTCAGGAAGAAATGATTATCCCTATCAGGGGCAATCTTCAAGTTATCTATTTTTTCTAAATAATAGATGTTCAGATAATAATATATGCATACCCATGGATCAAACCATATTTTGCAAGATCAGGCACAGGAGCCCATTCAGTATACGCATTTACAGCATTCAGAGAAGCTATTACTGCAGTTGCGTGTTGTTTTGCAGCATCTAATTGTTGTGCCATAAACTCTCTCAAAGCAGCTCCAAAATGTTTCTCAAGCAACTAAAACAAAATTTTCTCTTTTACTTGATTAATAATATCCTTCGTCTTAACACTTTGCCTAACTAAACAAAATAGCCTATTTTTTACTGAGGTTCACCAAACTTACAGTGTATAATAGTGGTAAAATTTCAGCCAATGATTCAGTAAGCCCACGCAACAATACTCTTCTCCTATCACCTGTTACACTCCCAGAAACATACAATGTCATGAAGGCACTATTTTTCTTCCCATTAATCTATATCCACTAACAACTCAATTGTGGAAATTAAAAATTGTTCCCTAAGAAAATCTTATAGAACCTTCTAGGTCTTCATTATGAACTGTGATGTCTTCAGGAAGCCACCTCAGCACCATGGCAACTAACTCAGCCTGATTCAAAACAAACAATATACCAATTATCAAGAGCAGAGATACTAAAATAAAAAAGAGACCAGAAAAGAAAAGACATTGAAGGGGAGCCTTGGCGCAACGATAAAGTTGTTGCTTTGTGACCAAAAGGTCACGAATTCGAATCTTGGAAACAGCCTTTTGCAAAAAGCAGGGTAAGGCTACGTACAATGGATCCCGCATAGCAGGAACTTTATGCACCACGCTGCCCTTTTTTTTAAAAAAAAAAAGAAAAGACATTGAAGTGATTAGTACCTCAATGGGACCTTTGGCTGATAGAGAAACCAGAGTTGGTAGAAGTTCATGCCAAAGTGCTACTCCTTCTCGTCGCACAACCTTATGCCAGCAAAGGCCAATGATATAACTCTATGCATAATGTAGAAATATCATTGTAAAGATCAGGAAATAAAAGCACCTCAGCAACTAAAGCAGCTGTTTGACTCTTCAATGCCCATTCCTCCTGATGGTTCACCACCTCTGAGATTATACTAATTGTAAGGTTTGCAAAATCTCTCCTTTCTGTAATGTTGAACTCATCCCATCTATATCGAACCAAATGCTACAGAAAATACAAGTAAAATCACCATATTGACATCTTGTTATACTGCAATATAATTATAATTTTTAAGTAGCTATTGAATGGCATATGAGGAAAAAGAGTTATCCCAGGACTACAGAGATATAACAGATGAAATCTTTCTCCATAATACAAAAATTATTTAGCAAAGATGAATTAATCAGACCTAAAAAGGTGCAGCAGTTAAAAAAAGGAACCAATTTATATATTTACATTGTTAACAAGAACTAGCATCATATCAAAGTCATTCATTTACAAGCAAACAAAATGAAGTATGAATTATCTATACCTAACTATGTTGAAAAAAGCCATAAACATAAGCTCAAGTCAAAGAATAACCAATTAGATATAGATGACTAAAATTAGCATCTAACTTTTAAATTTTAAAAAGTATTTCAAATAACTTAAGTTTATTTCAACTGATTTAGACTCTATATTTGCACAGGGAAAATTTTTTGCATGCACATCATTGTCAATTTTGAGACTCCACCCCTTCTTCTCTATTTAATATAATCGAAGATTTTTTTCTTTCTTTTTCATTACAATGAACTAGGTCATTTTTTGATGGGTTATGTTAAAATATGAATCGTCCTAAACCACAAAGGACTAAATGAATACCATATTTCTTTTATAATCAATTCAAATCTATGATACATATTATTTTATATGAATGGCATTTTATTATGTAAAGTACAAACTGTGAATCATATTAGACTAAAAAAAATTATGCTATAACCTGCAACAAATGGATTGAGTGAATTTGATTATATGCATTCCCTTTTAAAAGGATGTGACCCTTAAAAATCAAGTATTTTCCTTTTATGTTCAATGTAAGATAAGGATCAATAAGCACAGACCTGCAACATCTTAAACCCATGTAGTCGAATCTCAGAGGTCCAATCACTTCGAACTAGGAGAAGAGATGTGCTAGCCAAAGTTCGAACATTCCCACTCTTGACCTACATAGCATATTGAGAACAAAGACCAATGTCACACATAAAAAATTCAGATAGAGTAACCTAGGCACTGATTAAGTCATTTAAACAAAGCACCTAAAAGTTAAAGATGGCTATGCAGCAATAATCAAAGATACACTAGATTTCCCTAAGTACGGTTATGCAACAATAGTCAAAGATACACTAGATTTCTCTCTAGTAATGAAACGGAAACAGACAATTAAACAGGGCATAATGTCTAGGAATCCTAGTCATCCATATGCGTTAAGTTGTAGAAATAATTGAAAGAACTTGACTGGATAAGTATTCTCAAACTTCGAGTTTGGCCCCAATTTCACATGCTACTCTTCATATGCTACAAACTGAATGACCATTTTCTCCAATACAGAAATGAACCCGACACAAATAGCATGTTATATGAATTACAAAAATGCCAAAGGAACCAAACATCACGAACATCTCAGTTATGCATATCTTTTTCTTTTTTTACATCTTTGAGCAACCACGTTCACTATTTATCTTTTGAATGCATCAGATTTCAACAAAGAAAATGAGCTTTGTAATGACAAGGAATATATCTAGCCTTGTAGTCAGCAAATAGTTTATTGCTTGGATTCAACTGCATTATATAGGGCATAATTTTTTGCATTCTCTTCATGAAGCACTACATTTAAGGGCAGTACTACAAATATATGTGTGCGGTTAATTGAACCTCCTTTGTTGTTCTCATCTTATTCATTGATCATTTTCACTACAGATTTCTAAAATATAATTGATTTTATAGTGTGAAATCAGATTTCAACCAGGACAACTATATCTAGTAATGTAAGCCAGGTCATTAAAAGTGAACTGGAATTCTTGTACATAATTTTTTTTTCATCAAACACACTGTACGGGGTAGTGTTTCTGTATTTAGCAGAGTGATTAACCAAGGTTCTACTTTCCTCAACTTATCCTACTCATCCGAAATATAAGCTCTTACAGCACATAGTACAACCAGTCTTCAAGTATAGAAACCACTAGAAATTCAGTGACGCGCATTTCCAAATGTTCACAAACAATGTATTAATTTTCGTGTTTTCATCTTATTTTGCTTCCTGGATTCACTCGACCACGCCCATTTTTCAAGGCTGGAGTGGAAACCTCATGGCAAAATGAGTCGTTTCTCTAGTAGAATTGCAAAAGAACCCCGATTGAACATCTACAAAGTGAGAACAGGAACCGATCAAATTAAAGCAAACGAGCGATTCAAGAGAGTCGGGTGCTGACGGATTCCAAGTAGGCGACAGCGGCCTTGCGGGAATCGGGGGGAGAGTTCCAATCCAGTGCGGCGGCGATGGCTTGGGCGACAGTGGCGGCCGTGCTGCTGCAGTCGTCCATGGCGCGTCCAGATCGATCGACCAGTTGGGGCTTTAAGCAGTAGACTAAGCGATCAATCGCGTCGAACGCATTAGGGTTCGAGGGAACGGAATCGCTAGGAGGAACCAGGTACCGCCTTCTCCAGTGACGGTGAGGAGAGAGAGATAAAGAGAGAGAGAGAGAGAATGGGAAAGAGGGGATTAACGGCGTTGATTTTGGATATTTATCTTCATGAAAAAAATATTATTATTTACCGTAAAATTAACAAAGTTAAATTTTATTTAATAATTTCATTTATTTTTAAAAATTTTTATACATAATTCTAAAAAAACTAATATAAATTATTCATGAGCAAAATATTAGTTTTCAAACTTATCTAAAAAAACTAATATAAATTTATCCAAGAACATCAAGTTAACTAGAGCTGTCGAAATAGATCAAATTCATGCCCCCAATCAATCCACATCTGTCAAACTTATTTTAAAATAAAATATAAGAAAAAAAATCTTAGAAATGTAAAAAAATAGTTTGTATATTTAAAAACAAATTAAAAAAGTAAGAGTGCATGAATTTGTTTTTAAATATACAAAGCTATCCCTCTATGACGAGATGTGACTTATGAGCATAGTTTATAGAATCACGATCTTACGCAGAATCGATTTAGAGCCAAGATCGGATCGGTCAGGATCGTATCCTAGAATCGTACGATCCTACCAAAAACCCTTAAAATCTTATCATACATGATTAATAATTAGAAAAAATATTTAAAAAA
>JBBMJZ010028483.1:0-10306 GCA_037833815.1 Zingiber zerumbet
CCACTCGGTCTCACCATCGTGTGTGAGATGGCTGACTAGCGTCAGGGGTGACCATGTCATTTGCATCATATGCATGACTGCATTTATTGCTTGTGTTTGCTGCACATTATTGCTGCATATTGGATGGATGCATATGATTGACATGCATACAGGACATGTTCCTTTCGGTCTAACGACCTTATTATCCTGACAAGAGGTCCTGGTGAGTACAACTTCTCCCTTTTCTTCCATATTTGCATTGTTCATTACTTCAGGAGACTGTACATATATTTATTACTATTATTTATTACTTACTATGCATGTCAGCTTGGTATCCGCTGAGGAGTTGACTCACCCCGTTGATATTACCATTACAGGTTGATGCTGTCAGGAGGTTTCAGTCGCTAGTCCCCCACTACCTGTCACGACGGATTTCAGTTTTGGGTTTCCTTGTTGAGTATTTATATAAACTTGTGATGTAGGATTGTACTCGAGGATTTTTATCGAGCTTTGGGTATATTACTTATTTTTCGGCTGCGATGGTTTCTTTGTTGTGCTTTGCGGTTTCTGTCGTGGTAGTGGAGTAGGTGGCTTTCATATAAACTGCATGGTTGTGTCAGCCAGAGGCTTAAAATATATAAACTGCATGGATTACTTGTTGTATTTTATATTTATTGTTCTGGCCGTGTTGGCCGAGATATGTGTGGCCCTGAGGGCATGTAGTGAAGTTTCATATTGTCACCCATACAGGGGAGATGCTGCCGAAATTTCTTCTGACAGGGACTACTTGGGGTGTGACAATTGTCAAATCAAGCAAGGGTTAATTCCCAATGAAGTTGGGAGAAATACCTTCTTATGTGTGGCCTGTAGGGGTGTAAATAAGTCACGCTGCTTATGAGCTATTCGGGTCTCGGTTCGGAAAAAGTTCACTCGAGTTCATTCAATTAAGTTAACGAGTCAAGCTAAAGCCTGATTTCAAGCTTGAAAACATTATTGAGCCGAGCTCGAGCATAAGTTTAATAGTATTTGGTTCGTCAGCCCGCAAATATGTTTATTTAGAAGCTCTTTAACGTGTTCGTTAAGAAACTCGTATGTGTCTATATATATATATATTACATGGATTATACATATGAGTCGAGTTCGAACTAAGATTGTTCAACTTTTAAACGGGTCATTTTCGATCAAGCTCGAGTGGTTCTCGAACTATTTAATTTCATTACAAGCTGAGCTCAAGTTTAAGAATTAAAGCTTGAATCGAACTCAAGCCGAACTCAGAGCCTAAGTAAAACGAACCGAGCTCGAGCTTAAACTTCTTATTATTCGGCTCGGCTCGGTTCGATTATACCCCTAGTAGCCTACTCAATTTCTTAATTTACTTCTCTATATATGACTTTGGGACTGACTGTGTGGGGCATCTGAGATCTGACCTTTTGCCAAATAAGTATTGTACATCACTAGCACCATAACAACCACATAACACACATGTCAAGCGAGTTTTACATGGTATATATACAATTCAACATGGGGCTTTTTTAGTGATTCTTACTTCACACAGATACATCATTGAATTAAAACACATATGATTTATTGTTAGTTAGGAAGTCATTCTCCAGCTCATCCGCTATGTGAAGTTTACTCCTCTAATAATCTGCCACATTTAAATGGGTTCGATTTCAATCTAAGTTGTACAACCAATTGTTTCGGCGTCTCTCGATGAATCAGGACTTCAAACTATAGTGCATTGTGGATTGTCTATGCAACTGAACACTTAGCCAAAGAGAAGAGAGACCAACTAGGATAAACACATATCAGGGTAGCTCAAAAGAGACCACCTAGCCAAAGAGTTCGATTGGTTTATGCATATGGCCAAGAATAGGCACAACAAAATCATTTCAATTCAAGTGTGAATTCATAGTAAGCACCAAGTCTCCTCACTCCCTCCAAGCAACGACCTTCCTTCTCCCCGTAAACAATTAGATTTATGCATTTTGATGAAAAAAGTGATGACCTTGCCTCCAAGTCAGATAAACTACCTGCAGCTAGCTCTTTCGTTAGCAGTGCAAGTCACAATAGAATGAGTAATGTCATTCTATACTAAAGGAAATTTATTAGACCTGATTGCACACCGTTCTCAAGGACTAATTATATTTTAAGGGAAAAGGCCACACATTTTTAGATCATCCATCGCTACAAGTCAATGAGATATCATGAATTTCAACCCATTGACAGCCAAATGTTTCTCCACAGCCTGTTAATGCCAAGTTCTTAACCACTATTATGAAACACAACACAACTCTTGGTTATGGGGCTTGCAGTTTAGAGATCTTAATGGTGTATTGGAGTATGAACTGTCATTAATTAGATGCTTCCTTTTATTATGACAATAAGAATAAATGTTTGTCTTTTGTTCTATCGAACTACAAATTGCTAGTGTCTTCATTCCTGTATATAATTATAACTTCAACAAACATGGATCATGGTCAATTAAAACACAAAGATCGTGACAACAACAATAGCAATATCATCGACAAAAGTTCAACTTCCACTGTACAGGCAGGATTGCTTTCTTCACGTATCACTTGAGTAAACCCACAATAAAATTACTGTTACAGTGTTTTTGAAACAGAACGGCTCTGCTCCTAATCTTATCCCTGGAAGGTTTGGATGATCGTGTTGTGCCATGGGTCCGAAAGGTGCTGCAGAAGGTTCTCAAATGGCCCTTTGCCTGTCACGTTGTGCTGGATAATAAACGCCAGGAAGGCCAACATTGCCAGTCTCCCTGAAAGAACACCAAAACAACAGCAACTCTGCTTAATTAGTTCTGAATATAGATATATAAACTATTTCAAGTGAGGATGACTTAAACCTTGCTAGCTAGCTAGCTAGTGTTAATTTAATTACCATTGGCGAGTTCTTTCTCCTTAGCCTCGAGTGTGGGGTTGAAGTTGAGCGGGTTGAAGACGCTGCCAGGGTAGCCGCATTCATGTGGCGGCAAACTGTAGTTTTTAAAGATGGGGTCTTGGTTGACGCAGCCGGGGTTCTTGATGTCCTGCCACCTTCTGATCTCCACGTAGTGGAAGAGGATGAACTCGATGACGAAGAGCGTCGACGAGGATGCGAAGTACTCAGCCTTGCCGGCGTCGTACCACTGCGGCGCGTTTATGATGCCGATCTTGGTCAAGACCTCCGGAATCAGCATCCCGACCACGCCGAGCATGGCCCAGCGCCCGTTGACGAGCTCCGCCTGCACGTACCACCGGAGGTTCTCAGGGTCCTCGGCAAGGCCGAGGGGATCGAATCCATTGTCACCTGGCAAACTGTGAATTTACTTTCAAATTTAACCGAACAAAGCAGGAGAATGAAGAAATCTAGTTAGATGCCAGAGGATTTCACCTTCCGTCGAGATAGACCGGCGAGGGAAGACCAGGGAGCCATTCACCCTTCTTGGCTTCCACCTTGAAGGTGGAAGATGGCAAGGATTTGGCCGTGAACACCCTCGACGGTTGTAGTTTCCCAGAAGACCCCCCTGTCAAGAATCTCGAACGGGAGCTGCATGGCCGGAGAGCGGCCGCAGATGCTTGCATCGCAACTGTGGCCATTATGGGGAAAGCAAAACCGGTGAAGCGCCGGCAATGAGTTTTCAGGCGGGAGATGAGGAAGGGGATGTTTTAGTGGATGCGAAAGTGGCTCCTGCTTTGTAGTCGGCAGGGGAGGAATGTTGTGGTCAGAATCCAGGATTGCAATCTGGCCGCCGGTTTTGTCGGATTTTAGTAAAGGACGGCTCAGATAAGCTGGGGGATTGAGGTGGCCAATGGGAGGCGTGTATCCTTATCTCCCTCCTTATCCAATGCCTAGATTCTAGAGATCTATTGTTGCAACGGCATTGGCCAACAAAATGTTGTAATCCCCGCTTGGGACCCACTTGTGTGATTCTTCTTAGCTATAGTTGATTGGGGATTGAAAAAAAAAAAAACTAATTTGTTTGTTCAAACACTGCTTAAAATCCGTTGGATCAGTAACAAATTACATGATTCGACTTATTAAAGACGTGGTTTTGGACGAATGAATTTTCATAAAGTTACATACCAAACTTACTTTACATTTTTTTCATCATTTTCCTTTTTTTTCTTATATATGTAAGTAATGACAAATCAAAGTGGAAGCAGAGTGGGTTGTTAAGTTTGATTCAAAGCATTTGAAAATTGGCATGTTACTTAAGATTTTGATTGAAGCATTTAAAATGGTAGCCCAAGGCACACAAGTGATTTGATCGAACCATCTAGTTGTCCTAATTGGTCAGGAAACTTTATTAGTCTCACCATCCATCCAATCTAACCCAACTAGTCTATTGGTGCAAGTACCATGCATGACTATTCCAATTGAACCATCTAGCAAAGCTTTGGTTAGCTCATACTGTCAAAATTGTATCCTTTTAGTAGACATTGATTACCTCTTCAAATTAAATCAATCGTTTACTTGATTGGTTTTCAATGAATATACTTAGTCGCTGAATGACTAACCGTGTGCAATCGTTCTTCCTTTGTCTTGGCAGTCTGCATTCAACCTATATATATAATCTGTTCCTTGCTTCCCTTACTTTCCAAGCCATGGGAGATCCTTTTGCATGATCCATGCACTTGGGTTTCTTACATGCATCCAATTCCTTTTTTGGACTCCTCTGCCATTCCTTCCCTCTCCCTAAAGAATAATACGCCCAACACTTCAATTTAAATGTCACCAAAAAAAAAAAAACAGAAAATGAAGCTTACGAAAAACACGAAGCACAGTTTGTAAAAGAACACTGTCGCAATGGGAGTTGTTCTGGCTTCCGCAGTGTGGCTCTTCTTCCTGCTTCGGGAAGCAGTGCTGATGGCCGACGGAATGGGCTGCAACTGGGGCACCCGGTCTTCTCACCCACTGCCGGCGGACATAGTGGTGCGACTCCTCAGGGACAACAACTTCGACAAGGTGAAGCTCTTTGAGGCAGACGCCGCCGCCCTCCGTGCCCTGGGCCGCTCCGGCATCGAGGTCATGGTCGGCATTCCCAACGAGCTTCTTGCACCGATCGCCGGCAGCGTCAACGTCGCCGAGCAGTGGGTGATGCAAAACGTCTCCACCTACGTCTCCCAGTACGGCGTCAATATCACGTACGTATCGTACGCATGCATATGCATATCAGTCGTTGGGTGGTCGGTTAGTTATCTGCCTACTCGTAACTCGTTAATTATAATATGGAATTCGAAATTTTGGAGGATTCAGGCATGTGGCGGTTGGCAACGAGCCGTTTCTGAAGACGTACAACGGGATGTTCGAGAACACGACTTTCGCAGCGCTGCAGAACATCCAGGCAGCGTTGATCAAGGCCGGGCTCAGTCGGCAAGTGCGCGTCACTGTCCCCCTCAACGCCGACGTCTACCAGAGCGGCGCCAGCGGCCTCCCCTCCAGCGGCGACTTCCGCAATGACATCCATGGCCTCATGGTCGCCATCGTCGGTTTCCTTCAGGACAACGGCGGCACGTTTACCGTCAACATTTACCCCTTCCTCAGCCTCTACCTCGATCCCCACTTCCCGCTCGACTATGCCTTCTTCTCCCCCTCCGCCAATCCCATCGTCGATGGCCCCATCTCCTACTCCAACGCGTTCGAGGCCAGCTATGACACCCTCATCTGGGCGCTCGAGCGCAACGGTTTTGGATCCATGCCGGTCATCGTCGGCGAGATTGGGTGGCCCACCGACGGCGACATCCATGCCAATGTTGACTACGCGCGCCGGTTCAATCAGGGCCTGGTCGATCGGATCAGACAACGTCGCGGCACGCCCAAACGACCTGCACCGCCGGACATCTACCTCTTCGGCCTGCTCGACGAGGACCAGAAGAGCATCCAACCCGGTAACTTTGAGCCCCACTGGGGCCTATTCTACTACGACGGCAGCCTCAAGTACCAATTCGTGATGGATGACGGCCGCCCCCTCGTACCTGCACGAGGCGTCCGCTACCTCGAGCGACAGTGGTGTGTGCTCTCGTCCACCGCCAGCGTCACCGATCCCAATATTGCTGACGCCGTTGGCTACGCCTGCGAGTACGCCGACTGCACTAGCCTGGGCTACGGCTCCTCTTGCAACGGGTTGGACGCACGGGGCAACGTGTCGTACGCGTTCAACCAGTTGTTCCAGGTGGCCAGCCAGCAAAAGGGCGCATGCAACTTCTCCGATCTCTCCATCCTCACCAAGACTGATCCCTCTCAAGGGAGTTGCAAGTTTAACATCATGATCGACGAGGGGAAGCACGATCGTGCTGTGAATACCAGTGATACCGGTGGAGGTGGAGCTTTGCTCCGGCGTTGGGCGGCCGTGGCTATCCTGCTGCTATGGACCATGAGTTATGTTCTTTAAATTCTGCATTATTGATGAAACAACGTACAAAATATTCTTGAACAGCTCAATTTACTGAGAGCACTCTACTTATTAACCAACCAAATTAAGAACTTTTGTTTTGTTTACTATAGGAAATAAGGTAAATAATCTCAGAGGGCACGCTAAATTTAACATTACGTGACACTAGTTTTATCTGCATCCCAATAGATTTACAACTAAACATTCAATGAATTAGCTTACTGATACTAATCTCCTGGCACCTTTGCCCTCTTCACCAAGCGAACCAGATCTTGCACCACCTCGGACATGGGTGGTCTGAACTCTGGCTCAGACTGTCAAACAACATTTGAGCAACAAAGTTAAATTGAAAGAGTAATGCAAGAATGTCCAACGCGACTGCAATCGAGCACAAAAATTTTTTGAGAACAAATGCATGTGAAGTACAATTTTACCTGGACACACAGGGCTATTACATCAGCAAATCGAGACACTGATTTCAAAGGGTATAGCCCCTTGAGTGCAGGATCGACCATCCTTTCCAGAGCGTCAATGTCATGGAGCTGAGGAGCTGCCCATTGCACCAACAATTGCTCCGACCTTGGCCTTGAGCTGTTGGAGTTTGCAAATCAATCAGACTGCAGCATCATAAACTTAAAGCACAAGAAGCATTTAAACTTCCCGATTTGACCTCCGATAGATTACTTTGTTGAGCCTCGAGCATTAGTTTTTAGGAAATTAATTAACTGGGTCTTCTTTGTGAATCTTTTCAAAGATTACCTGTCAAAAGGTTTCCTCCCAGTCATGAGTTCCAGCATGATCACTCCAAAGCTGTAAACATCGCTCTTAAGAGTATACTGGCCAGCCATGGACAACTCTGGTGGATCATATCCCATTTTTATTTCAGATCCCTGTAAGAATCAATGAAGCCAACGCGGGATTGCATTTAGAAATTCATGGTGCCAAAAATAAATAAATAAATAAATAGCATAGGTGTCTGAAGTTCAGAACAAGTTGGAACCTTAGCTATGCATTCATTGAACCAAATTTATGCCAAGGTCAATCATTCACACAATTATCTATCATACTCAATAACACTGTACGCAGACATCTTCAAATTCAGTCCATAAAATAATCATAAGTCTCTGTAATAGAATTCCAGATGATCTTGGGCAGTGACATATTCTCCTACATCTTCATCTCAATATTCTCATAAATGCTCTAGTACTTGCAATCTCCAAAAACACCCATATATGAGTAGTTAGTTTTTGATCAACATTGGTTAGATTCTAGTGTTAGAATAAAAAATATATTTGGATATAGCTAGTAAAGTAATCAGAATTTTTTATGCAAATTAGCAATAATTGAACTTTGAGACGTTTCAAGTTGTTTGGTATTTGATAGTGTTATTTTGATAATTCATTTTTGACTTAGTAATCAATTAATAGTGATTATTATATTTCCTAGTTTGCTGTGTCATTTCCTAGTTTTTAAACCTATAAAAGTGTTTAGTCTCTCGTGTAATAATTAACTTTTGATTAATAGGATTCCACTTTGCTTCCAAAATAACATATAGCCTACAAAAGACAAAGCCAATTTGCATTCTAGTCCTGCAATTTCCAGATTAGCATATAGCATTTTACATTTTAGTCCTAAATATTTAAGAATTTGCAGATTAGACACTGATATTAACATTTTAGACCTATAAATTTGTGAATTTACAAATTTAGATGTTTATAGATTAGCTCTTGTTTTAAAAAAATCCAAAGCAATTTAATTTGAGAAGCAGTCATCAAAGGCTACAGGGTGCAAATTTTGTAGCGGAGAGACTCACGTTGACTCAATACTTTTGTTCCCGATATAGGGAATGATTAGTAGGCGCCACGTGAATAAGAGAAAATTGGTGAAAACTACTGAGGTAGTTCAAGAAAAGTCTCCGGTCTCCCGACTCCTTAGCCTCCCGGTCTCTCGAACTTCCCGGCCCCTTAGCCTCCCGACCCCCGACTCTCGACCCTCCCAGCTCATTAGCCTCCCAGTTCTCGACTCTTGGGTCAGTGCCCCATTGGCTTCCCAGCCTCTCGGCAACATTGGACACAGAACCATTTCAAGAAAAGAATAAATCAACATGCGAATCTCAAATTATTTCAGGAAAAGGATAATCATCACGCAAATCACAGATTTTTTCAAGAAAAAACAATGGCGCAAACAAGTCTTGCATTATTTCAGGAATTATAAAATGGAAAAAGGGATAGAAAGAAAAAGTCTAATAAAAGGTAATCATTTTTGGAATCCAGGTACATACGCACACCTACGTACATCAAAACCCTAATACTCATCTTCTTCATCCTCTAACTTGAGCGTCGGAGTGACTACGCTGGGAATCCCTGACTATCCTAATATTCATCTTCTTCATCCTCTTCTTCTTGTCTATTGGCAATTAAGTTGGCAATAGCGCCAACTCACCGCCAATTCACACGTTGACGTTCGCGGGCAGTGTCAAATTAGCGCTGTCTGTAGGAAAATTAAGTTAAGACTTGAAATGATGCCAGAAGACCTAATGCCATCACTATGGCAACAAAGGATTTTTGACAAATTGGTAGCAGCAACGGTGCAAGCAGTGTTAAAGGGACAACCCTTGCATCTTCCAACGATCAATCTTTCAACTAAACCATCGCCCCAGTCAGTTGAAGCGACACTGGTACATAGATGTACCTTGGCCTATGGGAACGCCGCAAACTGCATCTCCCATACCAATCGGTAAGTCCATCGCTTGAGAACCTTTTGTAGAATCCTCCGGTGAAACCCCTCATCGAGATTTTCCAAGGGGAAAAGACCATGAATTTGATGGATCGAAAGCCCTTCGAGGTCCTCTGTTCTCAAAAGACATCCTCAGGATGAATTGCCTTGGCACTTTCTAGTATTACAGATCAAGGAATATAATGGTACTATAGGTCCAAAAGATCACATCTGTAAATTTGAGAACACTTCTTTGTTATACTAGTATATGGATGGTATCAAATGTCGAGTTTTCTTAACCATGCTCTCAGATTCGACGTAAAGATAATTTAGTCGACTCCTTGCTTCTTCTATTCAGTCCTTGAGGAATTTAAAGTCATCTTCATGCAATACTTTGCAACTAGTCGAAGATATTAGAAAACGCCACATGATTTGTTCGCTCTCAGGCATAAATTCAAAGAACCGCTGAAAGAATACTTGCTCCCTTGGTTACCCCAGAGGTGCAGGTTAGTGCTTTCTCTCAAGGGTTGGTTGATGGAGATTTTTTCGGATCTTTAGTAAAACAGCCTCCAGCCAATTTCAGAGGGTTACAAATCCGGACACTTAAGTATATATTCAAGTCGAGGAAGCCCAGTCAACTAAGAGAAAAAGGTACGTCGACTCCGACTCTTGTCCCCACTCGTCAAGATTGGAGAACTCCTCCCCCACTCTTGCGAAATCGGGAATTCACAAATCGAAGGGAAGAAAAAGTTGTACAAGTCGTGGAGGTATCCCAGACTCTTGCTCCCAAATTCGGTCAACGATCCCCCGAGGTGACTCCGTACTGTCTACCATCAATCAAGCACTCATTCCATTCGAGATTATCAGCAGTATGCAAGGGAGTTGAAGTGAATAGCTGACCAAAAAAATGCCAATCGGAGTGATTCGGGCAAGAGTAAGTCTCCTAAACCCTACAAACGTCGTCACCCCCATAATACCGACCAACTTGCGAGTCGACGATCTCATTCTCCTTCAAAAGAACCCCGAGGTTATTCTCGGTCTCGTCAAAAGGCCAAAGAAAAAGATACAAGCAGGGACAAGATTTTGTAGGATCGAGACGCGCTAGAGGGGGGGGGTGAATAGCGCTCGCGGCTATTTCGTACGTATCGGAATCGTAAAACGTTAGAGTATAAGCAGCGGAATGAAACAAAATAAAACACACAGACACTGTCGTTTACT
>JBBMJZ010028491.1:0-10304 GCA_037833815.1 Zingiber zerumbet
TAATAGCTACTATACATAAGCTGCTACCAATGTGTAGCAGCTATTGTGTAGTAGCTGCTACAAGTTGTAGCAGCTACTGCATAGTAGCTGCTACAACGTTGTATCATCGCTACCATAATAATTTTTGCATGTAATAATAGGAGAGAGAAGATAAAGTATCATTTTAATTTAAAAAGAAAAAGAGAAAAGTTGTTGCATGTAATTAAACGAGAGAGAAACGAGAATTTTATAGTATTGCATGCAAATGAGAGAGAAAAGTTATTACATGCAGATGAAAGAGATTAAAAAAAATTAGATTTTAGTCGTGTCACATAATCTACTTTAAATTTTGCTCACGGTCACACATAAAATGTCATATATATTATTATGATCCAAGCGAACATGCATGACATGGTGCCGTAATTCTTAAAAGTAAAACGTAAAACGCGGGCGGGCGGGCGGGCGGGCGTTTGTCATATTTGGAAGTCTGTTATTTAGGCCACGCCCAAACTACCCCACCGACCCTCACTCATACGCTGTCACGCTGCTTGCTCCCTCCCTTCTTCTCTGCTTTCCCCTTTCCTTTTCTTACGACACGCTACGCTACGCTACTACACCACCAGGCACTAGGCACTAGGCGCTAGCAGCCGAGCGCCTAAACAGCATTTCGAGGGGCGCTTGGAAAGGACACGACCGATGAAGGGCTTCGTCACCATCTCCACCTCACCGCCGGCCAAGCGGAGGTGGCGCCCGCCCACCGCCGTGGTGCTCGTCCTCGTCTTCTTCTCTCTCCTCGTTCCCCTCGACTTCCTCTTCGGCCTCCACCGACGCTTCCCCGCCGGTGAGTCTGCCTTTCGCTCTGCCTCTGTTCCTTTTCCCCTAGTCTCCTTGGATCTGCTTTCCGATCGTACACTCTGGTCTTCTGTACTTGCTGGCCCAATCGGTCCGGAGAGTTTGGAACTTCGCTTCCAGATCGCGCGGAGAGACCTACAGTGCTGGGTTCGTAAATTGGGGAATTAATTAAGTTAGTCGCTTTAGTTTCTGTGCCACAGTTTTTGTTTTCTTCCACTCCTTAAACTCTGCCCTTTCTGTTCTCTGGATATATATATTTTTTTAAATTACCACCGTGTCGTTTGATTTATGCTTGTTTTTTGTTAGGTTACTCGAGTGATGATCGCCCACCTTCGGTAAGCTTCTCTGTGCGAGATTTTAATACTGTCCGCGTGCTACTCTTTTGGTGAAACGTAATGCTTGTGACTGTTATGATGGCGCAGGAAATCGCCTTTCGGCACTTGGGTCATCTGGATGGTTTCAATAGTTTCCCGCAGGTTTTTGTTTTGACAGAATACTCTCTCTCTCTTGATGCTAAAGGTACTAGGGTTTCTTGACAGTTGGCCTTATTCTTGTGGTATGTCTCAGGGCGAAACTTCAAAGATCAAGAAACTCGTTAGAAGATTTGGATCCTCTCTATCAAAGGTTCACTGGTTTTCTCACAGTGTTACTATCATAAACTCGACATCTGATTCTAATAATAAAAGTCTTTTGTTCTTTTTTCTGTTTCAGAATGACAGCGGGAATCCTAGGTCCAAACAAGGTGAAATCTTCAATAATAAGCCTATCAGTAATTCCAATCAGCAGCTGGCTGTCGTAGGGAAAGGTATTGTTTCTAAATCTCAAGGCAATTGATGTCCAATCACTGTACATTCTGGAAGCTATAGATTCTTTGTTAAATGTTATTGTAGTATTCGTCATCACCATCATCAAAACATATTTGTCCTAGCTATTTGGGGTTAGCTACATGGATTTGTTTTCCTCCATTGTGCTCTTTCAACCAAAAGACAAGCATCGTAAAAAATATTCTCTTTTTCTTAGAAGTCCATATCTTCAATATGAAACAAAAAGGATAATATTAAAAATTGGAACTTGATCCTCACAACTGGAAAATGTTTTTTCTTATAAGTCCATAGCTTCAATATAAACCAAAGGCTAAATATTAAAAATTGGAATTTAATCCTCACAAATGGGTAAGTATATTTGTTGGCTTAATGATGTGATATTTCTGCAATCCTGCACATAATGTCGTCAAATAATAAAAAGTAAGATATCTATCCCACGAGAATGTAATCGAGTACTAGTTGGAGTGACAAAATAGGTTATCTAAAGAATCACGAGTGATTGTGTTCACAAGGAAACTTGAGAGAATTGAGAGAGTGAGAGAGCTGAGCACGAGAGAATTGAGGGAAAGACAGAGAAAAGAGTTGAGTCAGTGAAGTGAGTGAAGGGGGAAGTGATTCTAGGACTTTGGTTTCATCCAAATGATTGTAAACACTTAATCTATGTTTGGTTTCCTATCCTCAATGGGTATTTATGTAGATAAACTATTCTATGGTATTTGATGTGAACTTTTGGAACTACACCAATGTATCAATTTCAATTCGTCGTCTACTTTCAAAGCGGTTGAAATTAAGGATCGCTTTCCTAAGGAGACTCTGTCACTAGATCCCATGAACCCCAAATAACCCTTCTCCTACTTTTGTGACTCTGAATTAGGATTGATCCATTAAGATCTATGACAACGCTCCTTGTGGCATATTGATCTACTTTCGTAGCCAACTCTCCACGTCTTAGGTTTCTACAGGCCGGAGGATTGAGTTCTTCTTTCGGTTCATCCCTGAATCCTCGTGGGATATGAATCTCGTCCTTTTGGTATTGAGATCGTGTATACATAGTAGGCCTGAACCATAAACACACATTTCATTAAACAAGTAACATGCAAACTCAATAAATTAAACAGAATAATGTTTACTAATCAAAGGGGCTAATCCCTACTCTTAGAATCAAAAGAGCTACTACATTGCAAGGGAATTACAAACAAAAGACACTAAGATAAGCATTCATATGGTCCAAAACAGAGAATAAAGATAAAGAAATGCTTAGGGAGAAGATTCACAGTGTCTTCATAATGGTTCCTTGCTCCGAAGGTGGACAGATCGTTGCGATGGATGAAGATGATAGCTCTAGGGTTTTCCTAGAGGGGGAAACCCTCTCCAAGGAGGGGAACGGAGTCCCTCCCATCCAAGATGATCTAAGCAAGGGTTTGCTTGACCCTTTTTTTTTGGAAAACTGTCCAAATCTGTAGATTTACATGGCTCCATCAAAACGGATTTCTCGACCCTTAAACTCAGTTTTCTCATGTTGGATCCTGAATCAAAGTTGTAAATATTGAAATTATCTATATTTCCATAGGTGGTACGACCTGTGGCTTAAACTGAGTCGAAAGTTATGGTCGTTTGAAGTGGTGTATAGTGCAGTCTAAGGCTGATACAACCTCATGCCGGTTGGCACGAGCGCCCGTGTTCAGCTCTAGAAGATGACCATTTTGGACACGGGTCGTGCCCGCCAGCATAACCCCTATGGAGGATAGCGTTTTAGTGTTGTTTTGCATCCGATTTCTTCCATACGAACACGTTCATGTCATGGGACATTGCCAGAGTGTGTTCCTTGATTAAAACTTCATTGTGATGGTCTTTTGAATCCTTTTTCTTCGTGGACGCTTAATGTATTCGGCTCAATAATGAAGCTCGATGATGAGGCATGATTAGCCCGTGTTGAGCCTTTTCCCGCTCCATTCTTTGTCTTTCTTGGTGGTAGGAGCATGCCTGTGCTCCTTGTTCCAGCTCCATGTTTGATGCTCCATTTTAGCTCTAAATTCACATCCTATCAATGAATACGAGCAAAGAGCAGTTCTCTGAATTAAAAGAGTAAAAGTAACGAAATCTAAAGAAATAGGGTGTGCTCATGCAACTTACACTCATGAAATGCAACAAGATATATAATAAATGATGCTTAAAAATATATATAATCTACACTCATCACTTAACATTTCCCGATAGCGTATGCTCCTTGGCTTTTTCATAGGTTTATGCGTTAAATTCGAGGGTAAGTGCTCTCAGTCATGGTGTAAATAATACCAACTTAGTTTGTGTTGTCACTCTCAATTGTGTCAGTAGAACAAAATATCGGAGATTACTCTAGGGCTAAGAATGCACTATACTTTGCTGTAAGCTCGCTTTTTTGCTTATTCATTTGTAAGCTTAAGTGTAGTTCTGAGCCTGTTATAATGGAAATCATTTTTGATAATTATCGAAGGGTCCATAAAAATTGGTTTTGACCAGCTTGATCCTAGAAGATTTCCAGTCTTTTGTTTGGTCCTCTATGTATGATTCTCAAAGGCTATTGATAGTGCCTTTTCTTGTCTACAGTTCTTCCTGTGCCATCAGATTCACTTCCAATCTCAATTATGAAGGTATGATTTTCTTTTCATTATCCAAAATTTGTATGTCTGAACTTTATATATATGCATGAGTGATTTTTCTATGAAATTCAAATGTTTCTGACAATTCACTGATATACAAATATTCAAATCTTATAGCTATTGGATAATTTAGTTGCAATTTTAAGGGTCTGTTGATGTCATTGTGTTATTTGCATCCATCTCTGGATAGTTAAAAGTAGAGATCATGCATTTCCTTTCAGCTGGGTGGAACAGATGGCAAGAAAAGCAATACCGAAGATCAAAAAGTTGAGGAAGTCAGAAATTTTTGCCAGCTTGAATTAGGAAGCTATTGTCTTTGGTCCACTGAAAATAAAAAAGTAATGAAAGATTCAATGGTGAGGAAACTCAAAGACCAGCTTTTTGTTGCCAGAGCTTACTATCCAAGTCTAGTAAAACTCCATGGGCAGCAGAACTTGTCTTATGACCTGAAGCAGAACATACAGGAACATGAACATATGCTTAGTGATGCCATTATAGATGCCGATCTTCCACGTTCGTAAGTTTTTAAGTGTTGTACTTCTGTGGTGCTTTCAGCCTTTTTATCAGAAGCTATTCTTTTAGGTTCTTATGAATTGCATTGCATATGCTTGATTTTATTCTTTCTGTCATTCAGAATAGAGAGTTTGTCTATAGAAAGTATCCCTCCTGTTGTGCTATGCTAGGTGTGAATATGTCTTCCCTTGGATTTGATGTTTCATCTGCAATGTTCACATAATTTTACTTTATCTTTGCTGTTTGTGATGGAGTATCCCCTATTTGTGTTATAAATTTATCTCATATATGTTGTCTATGCTGGCCATTGAGATTAATTCTTATATTTTGTTTGAATGACACAATGGTGGTTTATTAAATTGGACCTAAAATGCCTTAAGCCACATGTCTGCATACTAAATTCCATCAGTAAGCATTAAATACTAGGAATATATTAAGCGGCACCCTGTTAAGTTCTAAATTTGGAATCTGGCAACACTGTTTTCTTATAGGCAAAGTCTTAGTGATTCGAAGGGGAGCCTTAGCGCAACGGTAAAATTGTTGTCATGTGACCAAAAGGTCACGGGTTCGAATCTTGAAAACAACCTCTTGCAAAAAACAGGGTAAGGCTGCATACAATCGATTCTTCCCCGGGACCCTGCATGGCGGGAGCTTCATGCACCGGGCTGCCATTTTAAAGTCTTAGTGATTCATTACTAGATGATATTGTGAATGCATATTTTACAGGCTGTAGCTTTCTACTTTTTTGCATGAGGAACCTTATGTATATATATTCATTGATCTCAGTGTGAAAAAGAATATACACAAGATGAAGCTGACAATTGCAAAGGCCAAAGCATGTGCTGTTGACTGCAACAATGTTCACAAAAAACTTAGCCAGATACTTGATCTTACTGAAGATGAAGCTAATTTTCATATGAAGCAAAGTGCATTTCTCTACCACCTTGGTGTTCAAACCATGCCAAAAAGTTTTCATTGCTTGTCTATGAGATTGACAGTGGAGTCTTTTAAACTTTCAACAGGTTTCAAGAATTCTCATTCTAATGAACTTGAAGTCCCCAAAGTTATGCACTATGTAATTTTCTCAAAAAATATGATTGCTGCAGCAGTTACTATAAATTCAACAGTGATGAACTCTGAGGTACCAATCTTTAACCAAGGAACTACTATAATTTACAAATACTATGTTTTATTGATAGGATTTGATGAAGTTTCTGTTTTTGATGCAATAGGTCAACCAAAATATGGTTTTTCATGTTGTCACAGATGCACAGAATTACTATGCAATGAAGCTTTGGTTCGCAAGAAATTCTTATAGAGATGCAGAAATCATTGTCATCAATCTAGAGCAACTGAATCTTGGAGACCATAATAGTGGCCTCTCAAAGCTGTCATTCTCAGAGGAATTCCGTGTTTCCTTGTATAAAACTAGTCAACTAGAAATGAATACTGAATACATTACAACTTTTGGTCATTCTCATTTTCTTCTTCCAGAAATTTTCAAGAATCTGAAGAAGGTGATTGTTTTGGATGATGATGTAGTTGTTCAACGTGATTTATCATCATTGTGGAATCTTAATTTGGAAGGAAAAGTAAATGCTGCGGTTGAGTCCTGTAGGCTGAGACTAGGTCAGCTGAAAATGCATTTGGGAAAAAACAGCTATGATCCCAACTCTTGTATTTGGATGTCAGGACTCAATGTTATTGATTTGGAGAAATGGAGGGAGCATAATGTTACAGATGCATACTTCCACCACCTAACAAGTGTAAGTGACATACCTTTCAAAAATGGATTTTTATCAGCAGTTGAAATCTGATAAGTTTCATAATAGTTGAACATCATCAACGCCATAGTGTTAGTCCAAATTACTTAGAATGGCTACATGGATATTGGCCTATGAATTCTATGGAAGGTTATACTAATAATATTAAGATTTTTTATATTGATAACTTTCAGTTAGGTCGACCATAATTTTATTTTGTCAAACATGTTCTTACTATCCTGATCTATTTCTCATATATTTAATTGCTCCTAGATGGATGTACTTTTGATTGCCCTTTTTTAGTTACCCCAGATTTCATCTTATCATTCTCACTGTTTCTACGATAACTTTTTGTATATTTGTCCCCATGAATGTCCAATATTCTGATCCACAAAATATGCCAAGTCATATTTTAGTTTTCATTTTTTTATTCTAAGGGCTACATGATGACCATGACTCCAAAAGCTCCTCCAAGTTCCAGTCAACTACCATGTTGTTTATTTAATTACATTGTATTTAGTTTTTATTTCTAATATGCTTAACTCATACATTTTCTCTACGAAGTTGGTAATTATGTTCTTTCCTTTTGCAAGGAGTAGCAATAAGGTAAGTGCACCTAACTTATAATCATTTATCACGTATTAGCTTCCATCATCTGACTTTCTTTAATTACTAATTCTAAAATACAAAATGCTAGTTTCAACCAGCAAGTGCATTTCAATCCGTTTTAGCCTTACTGGGAAATGATCTAACTCTGCCTATTTGCCTTTTTTTTTCTTAGATATCTTATTCCATCTCTTCATCCTCTGTTTCTAACCAAATCAGTATTTAAATTTATGTTCTTTATGATAGATAATCCAACATTCTGTCTATATTTCACACTGAATGACATCATGAAATGTGTATGCTATTCCTAAGAACAATTTGCTTTAGTGTTTTCTATGTTACTTTTTATTTCCTATACCAACATCTATTAGACTAACATCTATTTGATTGTTTTGCCTCATGGTAGATTGAAACAAAGAACGAAGCAACTTTGAGAGCTGCAGTTCTTCCTATAAGCTTCCTTGTGTTTCAGAATCTTGTATACCCACTTGATGAAAAGTGGTCATTGCCGGGGCTTGGTCACAACTATGACATCAATGTGGATGCTATGAATAATGCTATATCATTGCATTACAATGGCTATATGAAACCGTGGCTTGATCTTGGTATACCAAAGTACAAAGACTACTGGAAGAAATTTCTGACAAATGATGAAAGGTTCATGGATGAATGCAATGTCAACCTGTAGCTGATATAGCATGACTTATTGGAAGTTTTGGAATGGTCAAAAAGAGAAGGCGATCCATGGCAAGATGTCTAATTTAACTTACTGTTTGCTATCTGATATTGTAATCCTCTATATTTGATAAAGCTTTGCATAGCAATCACTTGGGTTAGATGAAGACCGCTGAATTTTTGAAATTCAAGGCAATCAGAAGTTAGCTTCATTGAGCAGTTAATCAATAGTTGGAATTAAGGTTGCAGTTGCTATGTTGGATGATCTGGAAGGAGCAACTGTTAGAAGACAAGATGCGCACATGGTTCTTTGTAAACATTTATTCTTATGGAAGTTAATTTGTCATCCTCTTTTTCTTTCCATTATTTGTTGTTCCCTTCTTGAATTTGATTTATTCCAATGACTTTTATTGCAGTGCAGAATCTTTTTTTCTTCACTATTCTCAGTCATGATTGTTATTTTGAGTAAAAATTGTACAATTACAATTTTCTTCCTGTTCCTATTCATTGTTGGGAGTTTGTACCGAGCAAACAAAACTCTAGTGGTTTTGATCATCTTTAACTTTTTACTTGCTCTCTTTTCAGCATATTGAGCAATGATATTAGCATGCTAAATTTACAATAGGATTCTTTAGTCTGTTGGGTAGTTGCTTTAGTGCTTTCCATTTGTCATACTTTAACTGTATTAATTTCTATTGGATGAAGGTACGATGGTTGTATGGAGTGGCTGATTTATTTGGGAGTTTATCTATATTTGACTTGTGTGTTTTTCAAGAGGTTAAGATTTATGTGGAAATTTGTTAATATTTTTAATGTAAATAAATCATGTTTTTACAAAGAACAATTTTTTTTTTTTCTATATGGTGTTAATTAAGGTTCCTTGATCAAGTAATTGAGATCGTGGTAGGCAATCTTCTAGGGGTAGGACACTTTAGGGGGAGTTATCAGAGGTATCATTTTAAGATTAATCCTTTTAGATATATGTCAAAGGGAAGAAAATGAAAAGTTTAAGTTAGAAATTATCATTATTTTAGTTAACATCACATATCTAATTCTTCGGATTAACTAATTCTGAGGATAATCGATATGATCTTATGAAAGTTTTCATCAACTACCAGGATAAATTTGAAAGTACTTGTAGCGGATGGTTTAGTAACCTAATATCTCAGGTTTATCATTTTATTAGAAGAAAATGTTCTGTAATATATTGCAGCTGGGATTGAACTATAACTGTTTGAAAAGTTGCATGGGTATTCTGTCACTGCACCGTAGTTCAAGGATAAGTTAAAAACTATCATGAATTATGTAAAAAAGAGGGCGATGAGATGATTAGGAAACCATCATGGGTATTAACACTATGAACATTTAAAGCATATCTCCTTGTGATTGCTTCTATAAAGACAATGTTTAAATTAGGCAACATTGTTGATCGCATATGCAAGTCAATTATGTACAGATGCAGGTAAGCTTGACATGGGTTGTAGGTGTAATAATCGAAGTTCAAGGAAGTGCTTGGTATGAAGAAAGTCTAAGTAGGTACTTGACACGTAAAAGTCTAACTCAGCACTTGGCATGAAAAAGTCCAAGTAGGTTGGAAAATGAAAACCTTAACAAGGATTAGATGTTAGGTATGATGAAATTCCAATAGGTGAATGAGATAAGATGGTAGGTAAGATGAAGAAGTTCAAGAGGCAAGGAATTTTATGGCAAGGTGAAGTCTAGGAGGTTTAGAAAACATTTTGGCACTAGGGTAAAACTCTACGAGGAGAGTTTGTGTGAGCATACAACTTGGGGAGAGAAGTGAATTAGAATCGGTCATGAACTCAGTCTTAGAAGTAGCTCGAGTTAATGTGTTAGTTGACTAATACTTGTATTAAGTTGACTAGAGAGTTGGTCTATTGCTAAGTTAACTAATTCAAAGCTAGAATGTTGGCTCTTGGTCCGATAGTTGACTAGTTAATTGATGGGTCAAATAAATTAATTGGACATAGTAATGGTTCAATAAAAACATTATTGTTAGAGTAAGACCGATGTGATTGTGGCAATCAAAATCAAGCCAATAGTCGATTGATTGACAAGGATTAGTTGATAGATCGCTAGAGAAGGCTGATTCTGCGGGGAGACTTTCTGATTTGAGGATTTGTTTATAAATAGGTGCTCAAAGTAGCCCGGGAAGAAATAAGAGAAAGGCATAAGTTGAATTTCTTATTCTCTTAAGTGTTCAAAGTGTTCCACATCATTTTTTTTATTAGAGTGCTTCTTGTAAAGATCTCTTATGCTTCATCTTTTGCCCCTTAGTTATGGTGCATGATACGGATTATGATTCCCTTATGTGCTAGTCACTATTCTAAAAGCTAGTAGCCCGGCTAGTAGCCACCCGTGATTTACCTCCTCCGTGTTGGCCCTGGGACGGGTTGGTGGGGGCGCTGGGGGCGAGCGTATTCGCCTTTTGC